>CM037851.1:224806491-224851144 GCA_021234595.1 Delia radicum
ACTCAACTGGTCAATTTCTAAAGAATACCTTATACACACAACCCGAGAAAAAAGAGTTACTATTATTTTGTATCAGTGATGCATTTTCCGTTTTTTTGTTTAGGGCCAAATTGACAATTTAAAAGGGCCAAACTATCTTTGGCAGGGCCAAAAAAAAATGTTGGAATAGATTTCATCATTGGCTTTTTTTATTTTAATAAAATATTAGTAATATAGTACTTTAGAGTGCATCATCTGAAGGCCATATAAAAAATGCAAGATAAACCCCTCTGGAAATAAAGAGCAAAATGTTTTATGCAAACTCCTCAATTATTTTCGCTGCTACGATAAAAGCAAAACACATTTGTTTGAGAATTAAAAATAGTTACGACACTTCTTGTGAAAAATTTGGTCATATATAAAAATATTAAAAAATTCTATTGTTCTGGATTAAAAAATTTTAAACCCGGTTTATCGGTTCGAGATAAAATATTTGGATGCTATTTTTAATACGATTTTTATAAAAAAAATCCCCGTTCTCATTTTGAATACACCTTTGGAAAGGTTTTGATCTCCAAAGAACTCGAAAATTCTAGTGTCTAGATTTTTTACCGTAACGAGTAAACTAGACACTTTGACGAATATACCTTGTATAAAAATTGCAAAACCGTTGAATACTTCCTGAACTATTTCAAAGATGTAATAAAATGAAAAACGTTTATTTTTTATAAAATCGCATAAAAGTCATTCACAACATTCCATAGAAACATATATTATCTCGAACTGAGAAGCTAAACGAACTGAAAATTCGACTTAGTTGAATTTTGAACTGGTAGGGCCAAAGTAGATAAAGAAAGTACCTCAGGCCCATTAAGAATTCAAAGTGCCACAAATGGCACTATTGTGCCCCATTTTGCATCACTTTTTTGTATTCTTCATGCGAGTATATCTCGTTATATAATTCTTTGTATGGCACAATATATAAAAAGATATAATGTTTGCTTTTCGAACAAATTTCATATTGTTCCATATCTAAATGTATCTTTTTGCTTATGCTACCATATTTAATCATATCTGTCATATTTGAATTGTAAGATTTAATTTAATATTCTAAATCAAGTACATTCCATAATTAATTAAAAATGTTGTTTGATAGTTTTTTTTAATTTTGTTATAAAAAAAAAACTTTTTCATATAAATTTCCCTTAATTTCTGTCGCATATCTTTGCTTCAAATAATATTTTATAATATCGAAATGAATTCGAACAAAAAAAATCTTGTTTTATTTAAAGTAATTGAAAGTCCCAAAGTATTAACATACGAACCTAGGCAAAGACGAATTATTTATGTCAGTCCCCAAAACTCAGTTTCATCAAGGGATATTTATAGGCCTGTTGTAGAACACGATTCTGTTAACAAGATTTTATTAACATTTTATTTTTTAAATTTTCATTTATCGAGTCTAATGTATACTTGAATTATGGCCGATTATCTCATCTTCTTAAGGGAATTACTGCGGAAAACTACATATCTTCAAACAGGCCTAGTAAATACCCACTAATGAAACTTAGTTTCTGGGACTGACAGAAAACTAAAGTTTAAACAAAAAAATAGTTGTTTTTTATACCGATTTCTTTAAGAATAATGAGATAACACTGTTATCAGTGATGCATTTGAGTTTTTTTTGTTTGGCAAATTCACAATTTAAAAGGGCCAAAATACCATTGATAGGGCCACAGGATGATAAGTTAGTACTATAGTACTTTTTTTGGTACCATTTGATCCGGAAAAGTACCATGTACTCCTTTTACTCTTTTAGTACTATTTACGTATAATAAAAATTAAAGATTGAGTTTGAATTTTAACGTCTTTTCACACAATTGCAAATACACTATAATTAATATGCAATTTTATTTAATTTAATTGTGAAAGACGTGGTAGAGAAGAATGAGGGTATTTTCTAAAAATAATAACTACATTGTAAATTTTTCAATTTCCTGAATCAGACTGCACAGTTTCTGGTATTGATCCTTCGTAAGTGACCCTGTTTTTTGAATAATGTAATATTTTATGTTTTTATTTGTTCGATTGCGTTTATGATAATTTTCTGTGCAATCACTGACCGTGGTATAGATAAACTGATTTCTAAAGCCACATGCACTCGCACCACACGTTAGACGAGCGCTTTAGAGCACTTATCTATCGTCAGTTCGAGTTTTGTTGTGATAAACTAGTTTTATTCTACACGGTGTTTTTGTCTTGCTACATAATCTCAGAATACAGAGGAACCCCAACAACACAATAGTTCTATTTTAGAAATTCAAAGAAACTTCAAGATTCAACATTAAATTCAATTACCCATTCATAAATTACACATTTATCAAATGTGTTTATTTGGATCCAATCGTTGTAAATGGAATTGATTAAAGATGATTTTACAACATGATTCGAGTAAAAAAAAAAGTGTTCGAAAAGTGAAAAATAAATATCTTAAAAAAGTACAATTGAAAAAATGCCATTGCCAACATCTTCAATTTGCATTGTGATTCTAAAATCGAATGAGTATGAAATAGATTTCCTTGCAAAAAATGTGAATTTAAGAATTGCAAAAAAGGTGAATTTAATTATATAAATCTGTAACTAAAATAAACAACTAATTTTGTTTTTATATACAATAAATTTTAAAAACGTTAATTTATAATAAAACTTGTGTTTGTACTAGGAGGGTCGAAAAAGTACTATTTTTTATGATGGTTGGTACTATTTGAAAATCCCATTTATCATCCCTGTAGGGCCATATTTTTTAAAAATTCGATTATTAGATTTCTACTAAAATAAGAATAATATTAATTTTGTTAATTAGAGTTCGTCATTTTAATGCTTTTTTAAAAATGCAAGACAGCTCCCTCTGACAATAAGTTTTACATATTTTATGAATTCTCAAAATTATTTCCGCTCTTGCATAAACATAACATTTTAAAAAGCCTCAAAAAACACATTTAAAAAAAAATGAATTGCGCACTTCTTTTAAAAATTTGGACAAATATAAAAAGATTTAAATATGTTATCGGCCTGCATTCAAAAATTTTAAAACCTGACCTCGTGGTACGAAAATATATATGCACGGGACCGAGTGTGCATACAAATTAACAGAGTGTAAATTCATAGAAATTTTGCTAATGAAAGCTCTCTAGACTTTACCTCGTTGTTTCATATAGTTTCACATTTTTAATACGATCTTTCCAAAATTTTGCAATTTTTTTCATAATTTTTTTTTTAACTTTGAACAATTTTCAACCGCAAACGCATACATTTTTTTATTAAATTATCGCAAACAATTTTTTCAAATACATAGTTCTAATTTTTAAATAGTTTGTGGGAAACTATAAAAAATTATAAAGAAATCATATATTATTAAGAATATTGTTCTCCCTCAAGTACAAAATTTAATACAATATCTGTCATATTAGATTTTATTTGTAGCTTTTCAAAAACTTTGATCATTTTCATGATAGCCAATACAATTGTTTCATTGCATCAACCAATTCTTTAGTTGACCGCAAAAGAAACCAATAATTGGCTTAACTCAAACCGAGACAATTACATACAAAAACAACCGATATCCCAACAAACATTGTTTGCATGAGAAGATCCGTTGCTAATGCTAATTGTTCAAAATGTTTTTATTTTGTATTAAAATGCAAACATTATTTTTTCGGACTGTCCATATTTTTATATATATTAGTAAGAATATTTTATTTTTATAAAGAAATTTTACCTCAGTTAATATGAACCACATTAGTGTCAGCTGAATTTTTCTTCAGAAACTTTTTTCGATGTAGTTTCAAACTTTGAAATTAACATTCTTGCCTATTTCATTCTTCTTTATTAATTTCAAATCAAATGTGTTTGCATTATTTTATTTAAATAAATGTTTTAAAAACTACAATTTTATTTTGAGTTTTTCTCCCTTTCAAAATGCAAATCTCACCTTCAGTGAACATTTCAATAAAACATTTATATCAAATTGGACGTAATTGCATTCATTGTATGTATTAAGAATATTATAAGTACAATAATATCTGGTCAAATTCGGATTTAATTGCATACAATTTGATCCAATCAATCCAATCATATCCATTTTGATCCAATTAGATGCAATTGTATTCACCATTTTTCGGATTAAATTGTATTTGATTACTTATAGGAACCTATCTAATTATATATGCTACCATATCATTTTCTTTTACTCGGGAATATAAAATTTCATTTATCGATGTGTATGAGATGGTTTAACTACAGACATAGTTATTAATATATAATAACTAGCTTTATGTTGTAAATATAAAAATGCAGTTAATATATTATTAAAATTTATATGGGTATTTACTGGTTATGTGTAGTATAAAATGTATGAATTCTGTAAATAGATAATGTCTGGTCCTTTGTTAAAAAAATATATATATAGTATATTTATTGGCGTTAAACAATACACCAGGGTGTATTAAATAATAATTTAAAAATATTTAAAAAAAATATAAGTTTCATTGAACATCAAATGATTTATAATACAATATTTAATATTTATTCAACACTTACCTAATGAATAGATCAACTATTGGTTAAGGTTTGGTTTTCAAATAAATCCTGAAAATAAAGTAAAATATAATAAATTAATAAAATTTTGTAAAATATTTTTTTTTTTTTGGTTTATTGAATACATCCAATTTAAATATAGACTAATTTAATTTGGCCCAGTTAATCATTTTATTTAAAAAATTTAATAAAACATTTTGAAAAATTAAACGGTAACATTTTTTGTTGTTAAAGAAAAGTCATATGATTGCATTTTATTATCTAATTAATTTTTTAACATTACAGGACTTTCCACTTTATATGTATCATATAAATTCTTATGATTTATAGGTTTTATTTTATTGAACAAAATCTTGTTTTGTTACATCTGTGGTAATAAGATATGTTCATATGGTGTTTAAAAACTTTCATCATGCATGTGTGTGTAATGAATAAAAAGGTGTAAAAAATGTAAGTTATGAACCATCAAATGTTTCCATCCAACACACACAATCTTATGATCGCATAAAATGTAACAATATTCAAAATGTAATCAAAGTGAAACCAACTGTTTAAGTGAGACATAACATCTTAAATGCGAAATTGTTATGATAACAATAAAAATCTCCTTGATGAGTTTCATAATAAGACTATGTTAAAAGCCCGATACTTCGGTTGACGGTACTTTAAATATATATTAACCCTCACAGCCGGGCATCATCGTATTGCAATATAATTTAGTAGAACTTCGAAAGAATTAATTCAATTAAGGGCTTAGGGAAAAACTTGATAAGCCACAAAATTAAAATAATGAAATAATCGCCTTCAAAGTTTAAAAACAATGTAGAAAATAAGGCTTTAACTAAACCAGACTGTAAGCATACATAATAGGTGCTTAAGGAAGGCTTCCATCACATACCCGTTCATGGATGATAGAAATCCATCGGAAACTGTTTTTTTTTTTACCCAAAAAAAGTGTGGCTTATCAAGTTATTGCACAAAGATAAAAAAGAAGTTCATAGTCTGAAAAATGGTAGAAAATTAGATTTTTTCTTTCTTGATACTTGTAAAAAGTGCCAAATGTGTGTTCTATTACATGACCTTCTTCGGAAGACTATAAGACAGTAAAAACCATTTTATTAAGTCAATGGGCTTATCAAGTTTTATTTAGAATTTTTTAGTTTTGAAGAAATGATATCTGTATTCAGGCATTTAGTGCTGTAGAAACTTGTAATAAATGCCAAGATATGTTAGCACTTATTACAAGTATCTGTTGCTCGAAAATCCTGCAAAATAACAACTATTTCCTCAAAATACAAAAAATCTTAAAGAGAATTTCTGCAATAACTTGATAAGCCACGTGGATTTTAAAAATGGGTTTCACTGCCTTATAGTCTTAAAGCGATGAACATGTAATAGAAGACACCTCTTGGCACTTATTACAAGTATCTAGAACATAAAAGTCCAGAAAAACAGCGACTTTTTCTTAAAAATAAGAAAATCTTAAATAAAATTTCTGCAAAAACATGATAAGCCACATTGATTTTAAAGAATTGGTTTTCAATGACTTCTAGGCAGCTGTTAAGCAAGATATTTATTAGAAGACATATATTGGCATTTATTACGAGAATCTAATAAGAAATTAATAATTTCTGGAATAACTTGATAAGCCACAAAAGTTAAAATAAATCATTTCTTAAATGATTAGATCATCTGTTGGAAAATAATCTTTATCCACCATACTTCAATCAATATATGTACAAAAAAATTCAAGTTTGGTTTTATTTTCTTCAGAGTTAATCTTTTTGTTCAGAAGTGTATCTTATTGGTGTGGCATATCATGTTCTTGCGTAAAAAAATATTGAAATATAGTCGAATTGTAAAAAGTAACATTTGCTCTAGATCTGAAAGTATTTGAAATATAGCTTAAATCATTTAAGTGGATATTGATACTACGTTAGGTAATGCAATGCTACTTAGTTTAACTGAAAGTGTACGACGAAATAATAACATTGGAAAAATATCCACCTTAGTCTCCCTGATCTTAGTAAGGCGTTTGATTCGATTAATTATAATGTATTAATTAGGAAGCTTTCTTCGGAATTTAATTTCTCCTCTACTTCATGTAAATTATTGCATTCATACATATTTGGTCGACAGCAATTTGTTGGTCTAGATGGCCACAACTCAGCTATTAGGCGTTGTACTAGTGGTGTGCCTCAGGGCTCAATATTGGGCCCTTTGTTATTTATTATGTATGTGAACGACTTCATACAACTTGTTGGAACGTCACTATGAAAAATTTTTTTATTTGCTGATGATAAAAATCTGCTTTTTACGGGGGATAAAAGGTTTATTGACTGTCATGAAGCAACGATAAATTATGTTTATCCAGGCTTCAACCTGGGCGGTTAATAATAAACTAAGGTTCAACCCGTATAAGACAAAGGCTTTAACTTTTGGGACTATATCCAATCCTCAGTACTCTTTAAATATTTCATTTGATGGTATCTGTGTACAGTTCGTTAACACATGAAGTGCTTAGGAATTACTCTACACAGTAAGCTGAATTTTAAAAATCATATATCTGATGTGGCTGCAAAAGTTGGAAGTACTCTTCGCGCATTGTATAACATAGATTGTTTCTTACCAAAACGTGTCAAAATTAGATTGGCTCACTCTCTTCTTATGACACATATTTTATATTGCTTAGACGTTTATAGTGGAAACAACTAAAACTAATATGAAACGGTTGCGCTTGATATATAACCGGATACTGAGATATATTTTTGGGCTAAGATTGTCAGACTCTGTCTCTAACTATTCTTTGGATTTTATTGATTGCACTTTTCAGGACTTTATTAAAATTATGATTTTATTGTCTCTGCACCCGGATTTGTACAACAAAGACTCCATCTTGTGTTGCAGAACTTTTCATTTATCTCACTCGGAACGTTATCCTGAGTTGATTTATCCGATAATGCACAACACCGAGCATTGAAAACTCATTTTTGGTTAGAGCTTCTAGACTTTGGAATGGACTTCCCATTTACTTGAAAACCTTTGCGTTTTCTAGTTCAATATTAAACGAAAGTATTTAGATTTTTTCAAAAGCACTCATTAATTTATTTTTTGCATTTTCTTTTAATGGGACCTATAAATTTCCATCTTGGGATTTTGTTAGTATAACTTTTATTTTAAGTTAATTATAAGAATTTACTGTTCATTACACATGAATTTAATAATGTATTAATCATATATGGCCTCGGAGGCTTGATTAAATAAAAAATAAAATAAAATAAATAAATAATTTTTTGAAAACGTGTGGATTATGGCTCTATGAACAAGACCCAATGAAATAAGTCCCCCAAACCAAAAATGAAATAAGGCCCCAAAATTTCTAATAAAAAAAAATTGGGGTCTTAATTCATTTTTGGGGCTTTATTTCATTTTTTTTTTTGGAACTTTATTTCATAATGAAATAAGCCCCAATATGAGAAATGAAATAAGTCCCCAAATAATATTTTTGGGGGGTGTTATTTCATTTTCTTAAAAATCAAAATTTTTAAGTAATATAAGCAAATAACCGTTATTAATTACTGCATGAATTATCAAGTTATTAATGTAAATAGTTATTTGCTATTAGTAAGTGAGATTATACCGTGTAGTAATTTTGAAGTTTCTTTTATGTCGCACGCAGAAAAAAACTTTATTTCGCGAAGCCGCCTGCCGCGTTCTACGGAGGAAAGAAACCCCCTAAGGCCGGCCGAAGGCCGCCACCCAGAAGAACTGTTTTTCAAATCAGATGTCGAATCCGTTGAAATCTTATATTTTTAAGACATCAAGTAAACAAGAAAAGTTTTTCTGTGTGGCGGCCTTCGGCCACTCTTAGGGGGTTTTTCCTCCGTAGAACGCGGGCAGGCGGCTTCGCGAAATAAAGTTTTTTCTGCGTGCGATTATACGATTTATAAATTTAGTTAATTTTGTGATATACTACTAAAAATATTAAAAAAAACTGTATTGATATACTAAATATTATTAATCTTTTTATTTTAAAAAGGCTGAAAAAAATCGCGCGATTTTTTTTTTTTCAGCCTTTTTACTATGTATTAATTAGGAATAAAGAAATATTTTAAAGTAATATATAATTTTTTTTTTTTTTTTAATTGGGGCCTTATTTCATTTTCGAAATGGGGCTTTACTGCATTATGAAATAAAGCCTCAAATTGGGTTGTTATTTCATTTTATTTTGGGGTTCCGTTTTCATTTGGTTGGGGGGTTTATTTCATTTTTTTGGGGTATTGCTTTCATAATGAAATAAAGCCCCAAAAAATGGGGCGTTATTTCATTTTTGTTTTGGGGACTTATTTCATTGGGGTCTTGTTTCATAGAGGCGTGGCTTATCATGTTTTTGCACTAAGCCCTTCAATTTGAGCTTAATTGAAAAAAAAATTTGCATTTCCGATTAAAAAGCAACATATATGCATCCATTTATGAATACGTATGAATTCATCCATACTCATATATGAAGCGATTCGAGGTCAGATATGTAAATATACCACCATATAGGATTAATATACCCAGTAAAAAATTTTCCTGTTTTTAGAAGCAGGATAAAACAAATGCGCTGATTTAAGTGCTTACTATAACATTTTACTGAGACAGCAGCAAAAGAAACGAATAATTTTCGTATAAAAATAAATAAAAAAAATTTTGTGCTTACTGTTTTCCCTTACACGGATTCACGTTGTAAGCAGCTTACCTTATTCCCATTCCCTATTCCCTTACAAGGATACAGGTTGTTATGCAGAAAGTTTCATATCGTAGATTATAAACGATCTGTACCAGTTTTCCCGAGTGATTTCGATTGTATTTGGTGTTTTGGAGTATGTTATAAAAAAAACTTAATCATTTATATGTTTCTGAAGAGCGTGGTGCGGTAAAAAATAAATATAATTACATATTGCATTAATGTGTCCAAACTTTTAACAACAACAATTTAATATCTGTAGAATTTTATGTAAAATACATTTTATATTATTCATATTATTACCTTTAATTGTAATAATGTAGACATGAAATATGATTTTACTGAAAGCCATGAAATCACAGCATTTCATCCAAAAGTAATGCTTCCAAGTGGAAATTCGCCATATACAATCATAGCATATGTAAGCAGGTTTGTAAGGGATTCTTTTTGGCTTACTCCCTTACAAACCTGCTTACAGGTAAGCAGCGTTTTTTTACTGGGCTATGTTCAAAAGAGTTCACATGTGATCATATATATAAATATTACCTCCTATTCGTGTACATATATGACCATATATGGAAATATATAGGCATGGATGATTATATATTGTCACCTAAATGCAAAAGGAGTCGTAACTAACAAAATTTCCCAAACACCGGGTTTATTGATGATTATGATTGAGTTGGCTAAACTACATGCCTACGCAAAATTCTGGACTTCTACGATAAAAAATAGCGGTTTTATAAATAAAGTTCGAATCTTATATGTTCTAGCTTCCAGACATTGTTTTGGTTGCCCTGTAAATATTGAAGTATGGTTGAGTGATTATGAAGCACTGCATCGAACTACATTTCTCAACAAAATTGTTGGTTTTATGATTTAAACTATCAGTTTTATTAATGATTTGTTAAACTATCTGTGGATGTTTTGAAAAATCACGATAACATGTACTTTCAAGCTAAGATTACTAGGGAATGGCTGAACCGATTTCAAAGATTTAGTACCATTAGAAAGGTATTTCAATTAGCTTTCGAAAACATAATTTCATATTACACTGAAATTTTTTTTTTGCCAAAAATAAAACTTTTAAACTGGGAAAACACTTCAAAGGCCAAGTGTTTTTTTTTCCAAAAAAAAAAAAAAATGTTTTAGAAGGGTCTATTTAATATATACAACATATGTAAAACTAAAATGGCGTTCTTTTTTCTTTTTTTTTTAATTTTTTTAAGTAAATGCATCTCTTGTTAACTTCCTTATATTTTGACATCATTGTGTGACAAAAAAGAATAAAGTAATTATACTTTGAAAGTTATACAGATTTTTTTGTAATTCTAATAGATTAGAACAAGAATCGTATTATCAAATTTTTCAGACACCACCAAAATATGGATTTAAACTTGGTAAATTTTTTTTTATTTTCATTTTTTAGATTTAATATATAATTTTGCGCATACTGTTGACTTTCGGAATATTTGCTAACTTTTAGTGAAGTTTCATCTAAATGTATAAAAGAATGGAAGCTTTGAGTTCCTGTAATAGTTTTAGCATTTTTATACATTTAAAATAGCTCTTCTTTTGTTTTGTTATAGTCGTCAGCGTCTGCATAAGCAACTTCTATGGAGGTCTTACAAGTTTGTGAAGCCCAATGATAAAGGTCTTTCGCCGTTTGAATTTGGTTTTTATTTGCAATGCTATAATTCCGAGCGCCTCTTTTTAATGTCCCACCTATACCATCACATGCAGATTTTCCATGGCTGGTTGCGTAAAAGTGCCACTCAGCGAATATTTCGAAATTAATTTTATTTGCGCAAGTCTTGAGTTTATAGAAAAGGGAGGAAAAGAGAATGGAAGGGGGTACAGACTTGCCCGTACTCCAATTCCGTTTAGTTTTGTCATCCGCAATTTTCAACACGAAGTTTCAAAACGAAAATTGCTGAAACAAACTTTTCCTGTATGAACAGAAAAGCAAGTTCAAAGGAGAATTGAAGAAAACTTGCGCAAGTAAAATTGCCGTGTGTGAACCGGGACTAACTAATTTTTTTTTTAAATTTGATAAAATACATTTCGGAATTCCTGATTTTTCATTTATTTTGTGTTTTACTATGATTTTTTAAGAAATCATTAAAGAACTAAAACTATTGAAATTTTTCGAGTTAATCGAGTTATTTTAAAATATTACTCGATTAACAAAGTAAGTTAAAAACCTCAAGATCGAGTAATTTGTTTACTGGAACAAAACCAAACAATAGTAATTTGAATACTCTAATATAAATATGCTATACATAATAAGATATAAAATTTTCATATATAACAATACATTCTCATATATAACACAATACGTAATCATATATGGTGAAATATAAGCTATGTGCTGTCTTATAAAAAATATTTTTTGCGTGTTATATAAGATATTATGGTACCATATGAATAATGGAATTCAAGATATAATTATATATTAAATTAAGATTAACAATTTAGTTTGATATATTATTATATATGGTCCAATATCATTAATATTTTCCATTCATATAAGACATAATTTTATATTGAAATGTATAACCAAATAACGCTCATTTACTAAAAGACTAACAAAACACGATTTTTCATAAAAATTCCTAATATCAACAAAAAAGTTCCTAAACTCAACAAAATTTTTGCTGAATTTACTAACTCTTTGCAAGATCTTTAAAAAATGGAAATTCGATCAATTAATTTTAAGGCAGTATGGTAACCAATAGTATTATTAAATTTAAAAACAAACATTAAAACTTAATATTCATATATTAAAGACAGAGTTTTCAATTTTATTTTTGATCAATGGTGATAATCTTTAACTTCGAGCTTATATATTAGTTCTCATTTAGTGGAAAAACTAGGTTATATGAATGTTTGATGTTTTGCATGGATTGTCACTTCTTTCAAAAAGTGTTCTGATGATGGTAACCTAGAAAATTCCAGAAATAGATCTACCAACACATTCCTGAAAGTGGTAAATTAATACATTTGAAAACAAAAACTCTATAGATTATTTGTTAGGACAATATCATAATAAAGAAATATTTAGTATGGCCTGGAACTTGAATAATTTTCATTTTCATAGCACAATTAAAGGTCGAAAAAACATAATTTTTGTTTTTAATAAAATTATATCAAACTTATAATTGTTAAAAATCTGTAAATAAACAATAAATTCTCTTAATAACATTAAGAACAATTACTTACATGCATGCATGTATGTATATGTATGTATGACGCAATTTTACATGTATCAATTGAAGATAATTCTAAAATACAA
Organism: Delia radicum; assembly: GCA_021234595.1. NCBI lineage: Eukaryota > Metazoa > Arthropoda > Insecta > Diptera > Anthomyiidae > Delia > Delia radicum. The sequence goes on from CM037851.1 coordinate 224,819,091, forward strand.
AATATCGCTATCTATCATAAGACCCGTTTATATTTTAAAAACAAATACCGGATACTAACAATTATTGTTTAGAACAGTCGCACCAAAGCGTAGTTAAGATTTGATTTTTGTCTGCATCCTCACTAGAGCGTATTTTATTTTTGCATGCATCTTTATATTTAAAATTTATGAAAATATCATTCATATAGTAATTTTTTTAAATTAGTTTAGTTAATTATTATATTTTTTTGATTATTTTTTACAGTTTTTGCCGGGGAATTCCCGACATTTTTCAATCCCGAAATCCCGGGAAATATTCATTCCCGAAATCACGGGAATTCTCGAGTTTTTATAAAATTTTTCACTAAACTAATTAGTTATAATGAAATGTTTCTACATAAAGTGAATTAAAAATTTATTTAATTTTATGAAAACGCTTCACAATTTTTATGAAATGTATGAGAAACTGCATTCAATTTATTATGATAGCAACGAAAATGCAATCTCAATTCAAAGTCACGAATGACTTAAATCAGTTTTAAGGATTGGTATTGGTACCAATCGTAGTGATATTATTTGATTCGATAACCTTCTGTAGATATTTTGCGAATATATTTTTTGAAATCGCTATTAGTAAGCATCGACTTTTGGGTATAACAGCTTTTCTTGTTAAACATCTTTTGGCTGCTATCACCTATTTCAGCTACTGAGAGATTTGCAATTTATCTTTTTTTACTAATCAATACGGATAATGCTACACTGAGAGAATTGTCTGGACTTCAGTAATGAATTTCTGCCTAGCTTTAATGAAGATTGTTACTAGAACTCGTCCATTGGAACTTTTCAAAGAATCTATGAAACAGGCTTCATTAAAGTCAATGTTTATGATATCTTTGTAGAATTAATGAAAATCTTCATAAAACTATTAAATCTTTATTAAAGATTTTTAATATTAAGAAGTTCTTTGAATGAATAAAACTCTTCATGAGTGGTTTGGAAAATACATTGGAACTAAGCCAATGAGCCACTTCATATGATTTTTAAAACAATTTGCTAGAAGTCAAAAATTAATAATATTTACATTGAAATAATAAAGTCCTTTATAAAATATGTTAAACACTTGAGAATTAAATCTTAAAACTAAAGTCTGAAATGTATGAAAATTAAAGAAATTATGAAATTTTATGGAAAAATAAAAAAATTAAGTCATTGAAAAAATTTCATAGCTCTAAAGAACATATTCGTTAAATTTATGAAGAGGTAATTTATGAAATTGAATGAATTTTTTATATGGATCTATGAAATTTTATTAAAAAAAAGTTTGTGAAAATTTATTAATTTTAATAAAATTGCTTGAATATAATGAAATTCTTCATTGAATCTATGAAAAATATTCTATGGAATTGTTTCATTAATGTCTAGAAGGATAATTCCAGCAGTGTATAAATTGTTTTTCATGAACAAATTCTAATAATAGTATTGACAAAAATAATAAAGGAAAGGTGTACTATTGTAATGTGTAATTTTTATTTAAAAATTTAAAAAATTTAAGATTCTAAGTAAACGCGTTGTAAAAATTTAAAAATAAACCAGAAATAATGCGATGTTTATGTGAGTTTGATTGGTAATATAAATGAATCTTTTTAAAGGAATCGTTGTCAACTAAAAAGAAACTTTAATCATTTTGTTAGAGGGCGCGAATTTCCGGAATCCCGGGAAATTCAAAAACGAATCCCGCTTTCCCGGGAAATACGAAATCCCGGGAAAAGAAAAACCCTAGTAGCATACAAAAGATAAAATTAAATGAACGAAATCAATCTGGCTTGCATTTTGTGTAAGTCTTAGAATGTTTATGTTTTTTTTTTTTGTATATTTTCTGTTTTCTCTACTGCGTTCATAAAAGTTGCGACATCTACATCTAGTCTTACTACTTGTTCTCCATGCTATTAATGTGTTTATCAGCATAATTTTGGTAGCAACTTAAAGTAGTTAAACATTTGTTTAAAATTAGTTCTTTGGGAAAAACGTTTAACTAAATTTTAGCTGATAACACGATGTCAGCCAAAAAAAATACTGAAAGTTAGTTTGAAATAGACTTTTTCAACTACATTTTTTTCATGAGTGTGCTAATCATAGTTTTAACTAACAAGAAATTCCCATAATAGCTTTAATTTTTAGTTTAATTTTTGCATATTTTTTCTGGTCTGTTATTTTTTTTTCGTATTGTTTCTTCTCATTTTTTAAATATAAAAACTGGCATTTTATAATATTGTAAAAAGCGGAAACTGTAGTAGACATGAAAAGATATTTATACGTTTATGTTCTAAATTGGTGCTCAGGCAAGGTGACAAGTATATACTCATACAAAACATAAAATATTTTTTTTTTAATAATAAAAGTTATGGTAACATCTAATGGGAAGAAGTTTTGCAAAGATGCAGAAAGGAGGAATTTTGAAGAGTTAGTTCCTTATCGAATTTAAAATGAGATATTATATGAAAAATATATATCAAAATACACCATCAACACATATGGATCTGAAATTTAAGGCTCATATATGATTATATACAATACCATATAGGATTATGTATTTACATCTATTTTTTACGGTGGCATGTCATAACGTCCAATGACATAATGTCCATGGACGTTATGTCACTCGAAAAGTGTCATAATATCCATGGACTTTATGACAATTTGGAAAATGTCGTAATGTGCACGGACATTACGACATTATTTTTTTTGTATATTTTGTCACTTTCAAATGTGGCATAGCGTCCAGACTTTTTAAAATAAAAACATCAATAATATTTAGTATATCAATACAATTTTTTTAAATATTCTTTAGTAGTATATCACAAAATAAAACTAAATTTATAAATCGTATAATCGCACGCAGAAAAAACTTTATTTCGCGATGCCGCCTGCAGCGTTCTACGGAGGAAAAAACCACTAAGAGCGGCCGAAGGCCGCCACACAGAAAAACTTGTTTTTAAAAATTACTTGATGTCTTAAAAATATAAGATTTCAACGGATTCGACATCCGATTTGAAAAACAAGTTCTCCTGGGTGGCGGCCTTCGGCCGCTCTTAAGGGTTTTTTCCTCCGTAGAACGCGGCAGGCGGCTTCGCGAAATAAAGTTTTATCTGCGTGCGACACAAAAGAAACTTCAAAATTACTGATCTGTTTCCACACTGGAGTATAATGTCCATGGACCTTATGTCACCCAAAAAGTGGCATAATGTCCATGTACTTTATGTCCATGTATAATGTCATATTGCAGAGTGTCATCAAGTCCATGGACATTATGACACTTTTCGAGTGACATAACGTCCATGAACATTATGTCATTGGACGTTATGTCATGCCACCTTTTTCACTTATTAGACGAAAAATTACCCCATTCAAAGTAAAAATCGTATCGACTTGTAGTTTGGGATTTATCAAAAACAAATATAATTTTCACAAAGCTCTAAAAATTACCAGATTTTACTCAATAGTCTAACAAATTTTGTTGTAAATATATATATCTGTTAAACTGTATACTTTTGTTTTTCAGAATACGTAAACAATAGTGCAGTAGTATTTTATATCAAGAAGAATAAATAAAACTAAAAAAAAAAAACATGAACCAACAATACACTCAACAACTTTTAATAACTATTGTAAACTACAGTAGTCGGTCATACTTAAAAAAATGCTTTTTGGTTAATGAACAAACAAAACTGAACGGAAATATACTACCCATTTCCAAAAAAAAAAAAATCTGAATTGAATACAAAAAAAATCTTAAACCGGATAATGTATACACAAAGGATACAAATGAAAAAAATAGTAGACTAGATAACAGACTAATAGACTAAATACCAAAATGCTGCAGTAAAATCGACTAGGCCGGAAGAAATGTTACAAAATATTTGATTTTTGAAGAAAAAATAAATTTTAATTCTATTATCTAAAAATGAGAAATTACCATTAAGACAGAAGAGAGTTAGGCACTTCAGTTCATAGCATATTTCGTTGATGTTAATATTTGAACTAGTTTGATGCAAAAAATACTAAAACATTTTTTCGTAAAATAAAGAAAAATTTGTTTATTTTACAAAAGTTTTTATTATTTTAACAATAATTTCGTATTTTTATGCATGACTTATTATGAGTGTTTGAATGGATCAATATTGCAGCAAAAAAAATTAGACTTAATATTTTGAGCACGAAATGAAAATAGTTGAAGAGAAAAACAAAACACCCAGGTATTGGGATTGAAATTATTTTTAATAGCTAAAATTGAATCAGGAATATCGATTTACATATTTTTTTTAATGTTAAACAATACGAAATATGCTGGTTTGTAATTTTAAAAAGGATATTTTTTTATTACATGCCAATTTTATTATATCCTTTTATCATGCATGACACTAAAAATTAGCAAAATAGGCCTAGCAGCTTAAAAGTTCTATATGAAAATATGCTATATAATAGCTAGAATTAAAAGTACATTATACAATTAAATATTATACTTTGGTAATGGGTGCGGTAATGCAATACCTTTTAATGAATACTCCCTACCTATATCATTATGTTCCAACAAAAAGTAATGAGTTGCCGATAGTGGGTAACATAATGCATTACTTTCTAATGAATACTCCATACCTTCAGCATTATTTCGAAACACAGAGTAATGAGTTACCACTAGTTGGTTAAGTAATGCATTACTATGTAATATATACTCCTTACCTTTAACCTTATTTTGAAACGTCAAGTAATGCGTTACCAATAATTGGACACTCATGGGTTACCTTGTAGTGATACATAATTATCTTTTACATTATTTCAAAACATAAAATAATGACTTACCAATCATCAATTACATAATGCATGAAATATAAGCGTAAGTAATGTTTGAAATGTTATTTTGAAAATCTATATTTAAACACATTACTTTGTGATTTTTTGTAAGCATGCGGGTAAGTAATATATTTTTAACATTACACACGAAAACTCTAAGCACAACAATTCATTTACATTTAAGCAATCCATTATTATATGCGACGATAGCTCAGTTGATAGAGTTCTCGCCTAGGTTCGAATCTCAGCGCGAACACGTTATTTATTTAAAAAAATAATTTGTAATATTTTTTTTTTATAAATTAGGTTTTATAAAAATCTATTTATAGACACATTACTTTTCCGAACACGGTAACAATAAAAGTAACCAGTTACTTTACACGCTACTAGGTAATGAGTCCACCCATTACTTTTAGGGTCATCGCCTGTAAACTTCATCAGTAAAGTATGGTGTATTGTAATGCATGGCAGAATTATAAAACAGTGGCGTTCAAAACATTTGCAACTGAAAGCATGGTTTAGGTAATTATAATTTTTTTGATCAAAAAGATTTGTGGTTTAAGCTTTTGTTTTTGCATATTATTTTACAAATACAAAAAAAATATTCATAACTTCTCAAAAATAAAAAAAAGTAATTTAAACAAAATAAGTCGATAGTGCAGTGTTCAAAACATTTGCAACTCTTAAAGTCATTAACAGGAAATACAAACAATGGTTTTAACGCTCAGTATTTTGTAGCGAAGCTATTAGACACAACTCTAATAATAAGAGTTGTGTCGTTCATGAACGAACTAGTTCAATTGAACGACTCACTCAATTGATCGATATGACTCGTTCACCAATATTCGTTCTTGTCGTTCAATCGTTCATTTCGTTCAATCGTTCATTTCGTTCAATCGTTCATTTCGTTCAATCGTTCATTTCGTTCTTTTATTCACAGAACAATTGCATCTCTATTCAATTAAAACTGCTTGTAAGAGGAATTTTTTTTTTTTATAAAATAGTAGTAATATTGTTTCAAATTAGGAAAAGCAATTATAGTCATACAAATAAAATGTTTTTTTACACAAAATAAATAAATTTTTGTTAGAAAAGTTGCAATTTTCTAAAACTTTTTGTCTATGTACAGTAAAATTTGTAAAAAAACTCGTAAAACATGAATAGTGCGTAATAATTGTCAAACGAACGACACAGTTCACAACACGCAGATCAGTCACAAGTCAAAGGAAAAAAGAACGATTGAACGATTTGAACGAACTAGTTCACTAACTCGAATTGAACGATACTGACCGAGTCACCAAAATGAACGATTAATCCCAACTCTAGAAGCTATTATTTTTTATAACTTCTGAACACCTCTTAGGCATTGAGGTAATGAGCTTTTTAATATAATCGTCAGAAATTTCATTCCACTGCTTCTCCAAGTCGACGAAAAGTTCGTCAACATTTGGAATACTTTATTGCTGATATTCCGTTTTACAATCATCCACATGTTCTCAATCGGGTTGAGATCGGGAGATTGAGCAGGCCACGACATGATATTAATTTCATTTTCCTGCAGCCAACTTTTACAACCTCCGCCGTGTGTTTTGGCTCGTTGTCGTGCTGGAAGGTCCATGAGAGTGGCATTTCCCATTCAGCATACGGAAGCATAACTGAACTGAAAAGATCTCTATAGATTGTGGCGGTCATTGCTCTAGTAATGCGGTGAATTGGGCCAATCCCATTTCCTGAAAAACATCCCCACACCATAATGTTTCCACCTCCGTGCTTCACTGTGGCGGTTGTGTATCTGGGATTAAACTTTTCGCCTCGCGGTCTTTGAACATTGGCTGTTCCATCTGATCCATCTGAGGTTGAATTTAGACTCATCTGACCACAATACATTTTTCCATTGCTGTTGAGTCCAGTTCAAATGGGTGCGTGCAAAGTCAAGCCGAGCTTTTCGGTTTTTTTCCGACACAAACGGTTTTTTTGCACATCTATAACTTCTAAGACCATATTCTCGGGCTCTTCTTTTAATGGTGGGAAGACTGGCATCTATTAAAAGTTCAGTTTTAGCTTCTCTGGGAACTGCTTTGGGATATCTCGTAAAATAATTCTTCATTTTCCGATCTTCTCTTACAGTTGTAATACGGTTTATTCCGCCTTTATGAGCTGTGTGGATGTTACCACTGTTAACAATGCGGCAATCGTTGATTTTGGAACGAGTACTTTATAGAAATTTCTTTTAGGGAAAGTCCATTTTGAAAATCATTTATAACTTTTGATTTAAAATCAGAATTGTATTTATTTCCTGCCATTTTTTACAAACATTATTCTTACGATGTTTATGCTTCCAACATCTTATTACAACAATTAAAGAACAATAATTATAATAAATTTGTTAAAAAAATGTAACGGCCTGAACTCATATTAAAAAGGAATGCGATTACCGTTATATCCTAGCATTTCCTTGTATAAATTGTTTCGTTAAGAGTAAGAATAATTAGAGTTGCAAATGTTTTGAACACCTGCATTTTAAATACATCTATAATTATTATTTTTGTTGTTTTATTTTAACGGAATTAATTTTTTTTATTTGTTTAACATAAACAATGTATGAAGGATATGTAAACAATAATTTTAGTAACTAAGTGTGATTTGAAGAAAATAAATCAATGAAAACAACAAATGCGATCTCAGTTTCAAATGTTTTGACCACTATTGTATATAAATTATTATATATTATACATTATAGAATTATCCTTCATGATTATTATTAATAAAAAATTTCATTGAATTTTTTTTTGTTGATTCAATAAAGAATTTCATTATATCCAAGAAATTTTGTTAATATTAACAACTTTTGATTAACCTTTCTTCATAAAATAATTACAAGGTAAACTAAATTAATAAAGTGCAAAAAAGAAATTATGTTTTATTCTAGCTGATACAGCGGCAGTTATTTCTAACACATTTCGCTTTGTGGCAACTAATACGCGTTATCAATTCCGCCAAAGCGTATATCAAATAAAAGATTTTAAATCGGTTAATACTAAAATAAAAAGGGCATAAACTTTGATGGAAAGCATTAAATTTGATGGAGCTCACAAAATTTCATAACCTCAAAAAGTATAATTTTATAAAAATTTTAATTTTACTCCTTTAAAAGTATTTGATATGATTTCCAGCAAATATGTAACCCCAAAATTAATAACAATAAATATCATAAACCAGTAACAAATGCGTGTTTTCCAAAACAATCACGGGTTTCTTCTTAAGTTCAAGCATATGGCAAAACAGTTTTTGAGTGTATTGTTATATATTTTAGTGGTGTGACATGTATTTCAAATGTGATAAATACAATAATATCTACGCTCAGGGAACTTTTGCTTTAAAAATGTGTAGTTGCTTGGGTTGTAATACAGTTTCTTTATTTTAATGTAAATGTCAGTCATTTGTGAAGGGTGTCCCAAGAAGAACGCAATTTTTAAATCTGGCAACATTCGAAGTGTCATTGTTTGACATTTGAACAATTGTTATTGGTTTGCTAGTAGAAGGTACGAGGTTAGTAAAAAATGGAGCGCTACACGAATGAACAACGCATTCTCATTGTGAAATTGTTTTACCAAAATGGTGAAAGTTTTGCGGCTACAGTTCGCAAATTGCGATCAATTTGGGGTCACAATAATGCTCCAAAAGAGTCAACTGTACAAGAGATTAATGGATAAATTTGCCGAAACTGGGTCTGTTAGTGATGTAAAGACAACAACGCGCCATCGACCAGGTCGATCGACCGAAAATGTCGCAGCTGTACGTGATGATGTCGCTCAAAATCCATCCACCTCAATTCGACACCGAGCTCAGCAAATTGGTGTCTCCATTGGTGTTTCTTGCCTAGAATTGAAGAAATGAATGTGGAGGGCATGTGGTTCCAACAAGACGGCGCCACATGTCATACAGCCAGAGAACAATCAATTGCTGCATCAGTCATTTCCCGGTCGTGTTATTTCGCGTTTTGGAGATCAGAATTGGCCGCCTAGATCGTGCGATTTAACAGCATTAGATTTTTTTCTTTGGGGTTTTTTGAAGTCGATGGTTTACGCGAATAAGCCGACGACGACTCAAGCCTTAAAAGAGGAAATTGGACGCTGCATTAATGAAATACCGCAGCATTCATGCAAAACGGTCATTGAAAATTTCATTAAAAGATCGCGTGCATGCCAGCAAAGCCGCGGCGGCCATCTGCACGATATATTGTTCCATACATAACCTCATTCTGTCTACTTTACGATATAATAAAGTTTCACGATTTTTTTTTAAATATCTGTATTTTATTTAAATTTAAAAATTGCGCTCTTCTTGGGACACCCTTTAGAACAAATTTAATATTTTATTAATCTTTAACTCATTTAAAAAAACAAATCACATCAAATGACTGTTTTATGATTTACATTCATTTACAATGTTAGTCGTTCTTTCTTCAAGTCAAATGTCATTTGTTTTTAACTACTAATTCCTATCGTCTTTACTGTATAATATCCTTAGTGTATAAATCGATGTAACTTCAATTAAATCCAAGCAAAAACTTTTAATTTAAATATTTTTAAAGTTAAAACCGCCGTAATTGTTTAGCCACTAAAGATTAACAATTAACGCGAAAGGAAAGGACTAAAAAAAATTATGAAAATATTTTGCATCAAAGTTTAGAAAAGTTCTAAAAAATCTCATATGCAATTATATCCATCCCTGTGTCGAATTAGAAATTCTATTTTATTGCGGTGTTATTTTTTTCTCCAAATGTTCTGGTTCGTTCCAATAACATCCTGATGAATTTTCTATATGTTTCCAATAAATACAAAATGCTAATTTCCGTTACAACATCAAAATATGTAGTCATATTAAACCTTGTAGTCTTTACTGATGCTATATCAAATAACAAAAAAATTAAATATACATTATTGGAAGCAAATCACAGTTATAATATTATTTGTAGATTTTTATAACATTAACTAAACTCAAAATAAACCAACAACGAATCGAGCTGATTGTGGGTGTTATATAATAGTCAATATATTATACAACATATGGAGCAAATCACAAGAGATTTGACTATTCAAAAATAGGGATTATTGCACTCATAGAAATTAACCTGTAATTGATTTAATGTCATTGATGTTTTTTTAAATTTGCATAAAATCAATGAAATTGCACTGAAATTTGTCCATTGAAAGTTTTTATTAAGTCAATGCACGTTTTCATAAAATTGTTTGAAAAGTATTGATAAAGAAGTCTCATTAAAAAATTGACTTCATAACAAGTATGCAGCTTTTCATTAATTTTTAGACATTGTTCGTTCATTTTGTGATGAAAAGTTTAATTTAAATATTCTATATATCGGAAACTAAGCGAGATAGAGCAAAATAGACCCAAAATCGTTACTCCGTTACTCCGTTACTCCGTAACTATTAACTACTTCTACTCGCGGACCTCTCTCTGGTCAGATCCGGAAATACCTTTTTAGCAGAAATTTTTGTGTTGATTCAGCTTCTGTTGATTCAGCTAAATCTTAGTTGATTTAAATACAACTATTTTTAACTATTTGTATGCCCTTTTTCATGAGTGTAGTGTATACGGGTAAGAGCCTTTAATTTTAACTTTAATATTATCAAAGAAGATATACTATAAATGCTCTGGTCAAATCTATTTAAATGTATGTCTAAATGTTCATGTTAAAAAAACATGTAAAATATTAACTTTGATACAGTGCGCGAACAAACCAAAGCATACAAACTGGATTGTTTTTCAAGTTCGTAGCATTTACAAGTTTGCAAATATTTAATATGTACACTGTATTGACATAAGATCGAAAATACTACATATGGTCCCTAAACCTAGCAAAGAATACACAACAAATTTGGGAATAATTTTCTTTATTTCTCAACATAACTCCTTTTACCTCGATAAATTTTTCCCAGCGATATTCATTAGCTTTGATATAATTATGTTATAGTAAGAACTGTCTAGCTCCTTAAATAGCCATCAACCGCGGGACTCCAACTCTTCATGTTGGTAAACTCTTTTACTATAATAAAATAATTGGAGAGATCTAAATCTGGCGAATAATGTGCGTGTTGAAGCAATTACAGCTTTAATTCATTGATTTTGTGTGAACAGGTGCATTGACTTGATGAAACAACACTTTCTTTTTCGTCAAGTGCGTCCTATTTTTCCTAATTCTAACTTCACCGCTGCAAAAATTAAGCGAAATACTCACACTTAATTGTTTTTTCCATTTTGAAGATGACCAATACAAATTATTCCACACCATGACCTGGCCAGCAGATGAAACTGTTATTTGGGCTCGATTCTCCCATTCCAGTGCACTGCTTTGACTATTTCTTTGTCTCAGGTGTGAAGTGGTGGACCCATGTATTATCCATGACTAGGAATCGATGCAAAAAATCGGTTTTATTGCACCCATCTTGCGCACAGCTTTCCCCATCTGCAAATTTTCGGTCAATATGCGATGTCTATCATTTCATCCAGCCACTCACCTTCAGCTGACGACCATCTCATACCATTTTGTGGATTTCTTAACCATTACTGGTGTGGACACCTCAATTGGTCGACCACTACGGTGTTCGTCTTGGCAGCTGGTATGGCCTCGTTGAAACTCTACCACCCCAATATTTTACATTCGTAAACGACGAAGCAGATTCTCAGAGTCTGGTTGGACTGAGACCTTCCAAATAAAGTATTGAATTACACAACGCAGAATTTTTTTTCCACAAAATACACTGAGATAGTTTATTTTTGATAGCTCCAAAAAATAAAAAACAACGTAGCGCCTTGAAACTTGAAACATATGTAGGGTTGCCACTTTTCACCAAAGAAATTTTTTTCAAACTACTACCGCCAGCTATACGTCAAGTCGGCTAATTATGGGAGCGCCCTTTAAATACATTTTATTTATTTCATCGTAGAACGAAATTATCAACGCATACAAAACAAAATTTTAATGAAATGATATGAATTTACAAAAGTATTGTTTTTCGTTGTTACAAACCTCGAGAAAAAAATTCGCGAACATAGCTTTTCCAATACATTATACTTTTTCAGAATTCTGCGTGGTCAACCGGATACGACTTTCATAAAGCTTTTAAAATATACGTCCTACCATATTCTCTAATGGGTTTAATACATAAATGCCGCTGTTTAATTTAAAACCAACATTTTTTTTTTGAAAATATTAATTGTAAAATATCATTAAGGCTTTTGTCCTAACAAATGTACGATTTCGAAATGGAACTTAGACTTCCTCTGACCAAGACGACATGCCCCTGCATCATTATTATTATTATTAATTGCATATGGAAATTAATAACTTGCAAAAATAATTATTTATCCTGTTTAAAATACAAAAAATGTAATAGGCTAACCTTTACATATAATAGGTGTGTTAGTGTAGTCAGCATTGGGATCCCGCGGGATACCAAAAAGAGTTCGTGTACTCAAATGTTGGGTTGGAGCGGTCAAGAAAAAGTAATATTCTTGTTGCAGGAAGACTTTGGGTAAAATGTTTTTACTAGCCGTTATATGTTGCTGTTAATTTACAAAAAGGTACACTGTTGACAATTATGTTGGCCAAAAAAACGAATAATTTCTTGAAAATAGCAAAAAAAAAATAATTTTCCGGAAAAAAGCGCCTAGTGGGCAATAATTATTTGTTTTTTTGGGCTAAAATATAGTTTTTGGTGGAGTTGTTTCTTGTTTTGAGGGTATTTTGTGTTGACCATTACCCAAAAAGTAAGTTAACAATACTAATGTATGTTAAGATGCTATGTTAAGATGACTTTAAAATGTGCCTAAAATATATTGGAATCATTGTAAACACTCTTGCAGATCTTAAATATTTATATACAACATGAAGACATTTGATTTAGCTGGATAAATTTTTATTTTGATTGCTTTTCTTAAAGTCCAATTATCAGTTCTTTGAAATATATCGTCTTTTCTACAAAGTTAAGATTTATTTTGTAAACAAAGGAGCTGATTTGCATATTTCTTTGAATGCCAGACTGTATTCACTGCAGTCTTTTCTTAAGAACCAAAAAGTGTGCGGAGTGCATTTTTGCATTTATATTCAACTTCGTCTCAGTGTAGAAATGTTAATGACATGTCATTACTTTTCTCACTACCAGTAATGAAACCGGTTTACTCTCTGCATAGCTTTAACTCAAATAATAAGCACTTACTAATAACTAGTTAATTTTCCCACTATTTCAATGCAAAAAATTTACAATGTACTTATTTTTTTATCATTATTGAAAAAAAAAAGTACTGATCTAAAATTTTTTTCGAAAATCTATTTTTAGACTCATTATTTTTTCAATTGTAGTAAATAAAGGGTGTCCCAAGAAGAGCGCAATTTTTAAATTTTAATAAAACACAGATATTTAAAAAAATCGTGAAACTTTATTATATCGTAAAGTAGACAGAATGAGGTTATGTATGGAACAATATATCGTGCAGATGGCCGCCGCAGCTTTTGCTGGCATGCACGACGATCTTTTAATGAAATTTTCAATGACCGTTTTGCATGAATGCTGCGGTATTTCATTAACGCAGCGTCCAATTTCCTCTTTTATTCGGCTTATTCGCGTAAACCATCGACTTCAAAAACCCCAAAGAAAAAAATCTAGTGGTGTTAAATCGCACGATCTAGGCGGCCAATTCTGCTCTCCAAAACGCGAAAATAACACGACCGGGAAATGACTGATGCAGCAATTGAATTGTTTCTCTGGCTGTATGACAGGCAAGAAAAAACTGGTTATCATTTTCACGATACCGAACACCATTGACTGTTTGCGCTTGACCTGCCTCATGTTCATAAAAAAAAGGTCCAATGATTCCTCCAGCCCAAAAACCACACCACACAGTGACACGTTGAGGATGCATTTGCTTCTCGTGAATCATTAGAGGATTTTCCTCACCCCAAATGCGACAATTCTGCGTATTGACGAAGCCATCACGATGAAAATGGGGCCTCGTCACTGAAGATGATTTTATCGGCAAAATCAACATTTTCATGTTGTCTCTCCAATACCCAATTAACGAACTCCCTTCGCTGTCCATGGTCAGCTGGCTTCAGTTCCTGAGTCAATTGAACTTTGTATGCATAACCCTTTTCGACCCCGAAGTTGCCTGTGGGCAACTTCACTGTTTGTGGTCATTTAGCACAAGCTGTGATTGATATATTTCTTTTGTTTTAAGTAGTTGCTTACAAGTTAATGTTTCTAGAAGTGAAATCAAAACAAACCACGAAAGTTTTTCAGTTACATTTTTAATTATTTTCAATAATGTGCAGTTGCATCGGCGATAATTAGTGATTTATTAATAGTTAAAAATATATACATAATTTGAAAAAAAAACTCTAAATCGTATGATGAACAAAATTAAAAACTTTTTAAATTTTATGTAGAGTTTAGTTAAAAAAAAATAAAAATTTAAATTTTTGAAAAAATCTTAACCCGTTTGGGACCGGCAGCTTGTTGAAGTTCTAACTTTAGGTACAAATATTTCGCTAGGGGTGCTGCAAAAGACCTGAAATTAATACAAAATATTACTTACCATAGATCAATGTTGCCACAAAGTTTGATCGAAAAATTCAAAGCCATTAAAGTTGGGGTCGAAAGGGATAAAGATGCAAATCTTTCGTCAAAATTCGCTGCAAAGTGGATTTGGAGACACCAATTTGTCTGAGCTCGGTGTCGAATTGAGGTGGATGGATTTTGAGCGACATCATCACGTACAGCTGCGACATTTTCGGTCGATCGACCTGGTCGATGGCGCGTTGTTGTCTTTACATCACTAACAGACCCAGTTTCGGCAAATTATCCATTAATCTCTTACAGTGACTCTTTTGGAGCATTATTGTGACCCCAAATTGATCGCAATTTGCGAAATGTAGCCGCAAACTTTCACCATTTTGGTTAAAACAATTTCACAATGAGAATGCGTTTGTTCATTCGTGTAGCGCTCCATTTTTACTAACCTCGTACCTTCTACTAGCAAACAATAACAATTGTTCAAATGTCAAACAATGACACTTCGAATGTTGCCAGATTTAAAAATTGCGTTCTTCTTGGGACACCCTTTACAAATATAACTATTTAGTGTGATTTTTTGTAACCGGAAAAGTAATGACATTTTGTGCAAGAAAGTCATTTATGTTTTTATCTATCAAGTACAACATGTCGGCATAGCTCAACGGTTGACTGACTACCTGGAGGCACGGATTCGAATACCATGTTGGCACATTTTATTAAAAAAAAATGCAATAAAGAAATATTTTTAATTAAAGGTTGTTTTTTTTAATTTATTTTTAGACTTATTATTTTTGTTCATAATGGTAAGCATACAGGTAACCACATATTTTTCTATTTTATGTAAGATGTTTAGTAATGATATGTCAGTATTTTGCACACCTATATAAAAGTTATGACATTTTTTAATGACAAATGTAACCAAATATGTGCTTATATAACCACTTATATGATAATGTTTTTCTACACTGAGGGTACCAATTATTATTATAAAAATTTATACAAACCAGCTTTTTATTAAGGAGTATTAATTTAACATACTCTAATTTGTTTCCTTTTTTGTTTGTTTGACACATATAGCAAAGTTCTTTTGCTTGTATGCTTTGATTATTTCGTTTGACAACGAAAGTTTTCTTTAAAAACAGTTTGTCATTTATCACATAAAATTTATTTATGTAGCTATTGGCTCGTACATCATTACAGTATAGTTATAAAATACTAGCAAATTTTTAATAAAAACGAGAAATTAGAAAAATTAATTTACATTTTGTGTGCTTTGGTTTTTACGTGGACTGTACAAAAATATTTACCAAGCTATAAATGGCTGACCACCACTGTAATACATCCATATCAGCAATATACTACAAATGGATTTGTAGAGTACAAAGTATTAGTAAAGGATCGATTTATACAATGACCAAAAAGGATGACCCTTTTTAACTTGGGACAACAAGATAATATTGTTTATACATGTATAGAAATAACTACTTTCAAACAAGAACCCATACAAATAAAAATGATGTAGACGATGCTGCTGATGATGATGCCATTGATGATACTGAGTGCCACTTTGATAAAATGTTAGAAAATGTCCTAACATTCTTTGTCGTATATTAAACATTTACAATATAAGATGACCAAATATGTGAAGTATAAGTATACTTTTGAGTATAAACAATAAAATATATACTAATGTGGTTACATAAATGGATACCGGATATGTAAGAACAAATAAGCGGAAATGATACTACAAAACGTGTGTCGTCGTTGTTGTTATTGTCTACGTTTTAGTATGTGTTTGTAATGTTATTGAAAAAGAGTAGAGTGTATGTGTAAATGGTATAAATTTGTAGTTTTATGGATATATATAATAGACGAACTTTGTATAGAGACCGACACACTGATATTAAAGTAAATATACACTTAACGACAAGTAAAGTTTAAAAGACAATGTTAAACCTTTTTGAGAACAGGAAAAGTAGAAAATTGTTATAAAGGATTGTAATTTCTTTTTTGTAACATGTATTTATTCTTCAGCAAAAAAAAACTCATTATGTTTTAAATTGTTACTTACTATTTTAAATATTATTAGATATATTTAACCCCTCTATACGCAAAGAACGCATTTACATGGGTTTTGGTAAATAATAAATAAAAAAAAACTTCAAAATATAACACTGTGCTACACGGAAATTCACTCGTCAAATGTTGTAAGTCTAGATGAGTGATTTACAAAATCGGTTTGAGATGTTGCAATATACGCTCAAATTTTCAGTGATTGCACAGAAAATTTCATATAGACGCCAATCGAACAAATATTACATTATTCAAAAAATTCAAAAAAACAGGGTCACTGACGAAGGTTCAATACCAGAAACTGCGCAGTCTGATTCAGAAAAAATTGAAAATTTACAATGTAGTTATGATTTTTAGAAAATACACTCATTCTTCTCTACCACGCCTTTCACATCGGTAAAAGAGTATTTTTTGCTAACTGGCGCATTTAAACATTTGTAACTCATTTCTTAACCGATTATCAATTTTTAAACTGCATTTAAAACAAAATGACATGGATCTTTGGAAATACATACTTATACCTTTTTTATATTACTTAGATAAATATGTTGAGATTTTCTTCACAAAATTTTTAAAATTTTTTTTAAAGTTTTTTAACTTCTACTAGGGATTTTTGCGAATCTTCTTTAAAAACAAAACTATTCTTAAAGTTAGTATGTTCCTGAGTAAAATGTGCAATAAAAGTTTTTAACACTTTGTCAATTTTCAATCGGCGGCAAAAAACGCTGATTTATGGGACCTTTTACTGCAGACCAAAAGGTCTGTATTTCTATGAAATTTTAATTCAATTTTCGATTGTACACCAAAAATTATATTAATTATATTTTTTCCCCGTTTCAAAATTTCACTTTATGGTAACCCAGTTAAAGTTATTAAAAGTACGTTTGATATAATTTTTATTAAAAATAAAAATTATGTTTTTTTTCGACCTTTAATGTGCAATGAAAATGAAAATTATTCCAGTTCGAGGCCATACTCTATATTTCTTATTAGGATATTGTCCTAACAAATAATCTATAGAGTTTTTTGTTTTCAAATTTATTATTTGACCCTTTATGGAATATGTTGATAGATCTATTTCGGGAATTTTCTAGGTTCCCATCATCAGAAACACGTTTTGAAAGCGGTAACAATCCCATGCCAAACATCAAACATTCATATAAACTAGTTTGCTCACTACATGAGAACTAATATATGAGCTTGAAGTTAAAGATTATAACATTGATCAAAAAATATATTGAAAACATGTTTGCTATGTGCAAGGTCCACCTCTGGTGGATATTCAATACACGTTTTTTTGTTTTTTCCCATCTTTTTATATTTTGTTTAGTTTATAAAAGTATTTATTAAAAGTATTTAAAAAAATAAATTAAAATACAACTACTAACGTATGGGTGTGAATGTCAAGCATTTTCGAAATATGAATCTGGCAACCCTAGATATATTACACAATTTTTTGAAATAATTCGGCCACTTCTTACTTAGTTGTCCGATTGCAATGAAATTTGGAACAGGAATAATTGACGTAATACCGAGCTTAAGAGTTGATGTTAAATCTTCCAAAGCCTCGGGGCGGTAATATGCCCACCCAAAATAGGGAACTTTTTGATTATAAAATTTTGAGTGCACGCCATTTTTTTAATTTCAATCCGATTTTCAAAAATGCTTGTAATCTGCTAGTAGAGACTAAGAAAAATAAATGTTTACATGTGTGGGTTATCTCTAACAAGTATAAAATTACAAATTAGAAGTATAAAATTACAAATTTGGGCCGACTCAGGTACAGTTTTTTTTTCCTAATAGCGGGACGAATCGATGCCAATTTTTTTTATTCATTAATAATCATATAATTACAAATTATATACTATTACCCTAACCGAGCACTATCTACTATGGCCTTCGGCGCGTTGTAGAAACACAGACCAGTGCCGCTGGTGGGAATCGAACCCACGACCCCCGCACTGATAAGCCAGCACGCTACCAACTAGCCTACCGGGGCGTTGATGAAATAAAAAAATATGAATGCAATATATTTTTCCACTCAAAAACTACATTCGTTTAAATTAAAAAAAAAAAAAAATTAAGTTCTTGCGATGTTTTCCCCAAAAACACCAATAGATAAATATTTTTCTTTCTTTCAGAACATATAAAGTGTGCATAAGTTCTGAAGGACTCTTCCTATAAAATCGAGGTGCAAATGATTCGATTTCTTTCAATTCCGTTTTAAATTGTAGACATGGCATCAACAAATGTACAAATCTCATTTTTGGAATTTTATTTTTGATAATTAAGGGATTGTCTACAGCAAATCATACACTACGACATAAGTTTCACTTTGTTAACTAAAAGTCTTTTTTAAAAAATCATTGGATTATCTCTATTAATAAATATTTATTGAATAGTGAAATTTACTTTTATCAACCAAATAATTTTGTTTACCAAGAGTACTAAAGATATTCTATTTAAAATCTTCGTAATCTATGTTTAATTTCCCTTGGAACGATACCAAACACTTATATGGCATGCTTATAACTCTTTACTAGGAAATCTTCAAAGTTATCCCTTCTGCAAAAATTTGTTATTATGAGTCTGTTTTCACATCTTGAATCATTGAAGTCAGGTTAAAATGAACACAAACACTTATAAAAAGAAATATAAGAAATAGTTTTATAGATTGGTAACTTTTGAAGATTTCCTGGTAGGAGTTAATAAAATTTTTTTGGACTTAAATAGACCTTTAAGTCTACAATGTGAAATTTATGGCCTTATTTATGATTTGCTGAAGCAATCCCGCAATTTCCAAAAATAAAAATAACTTATAAAATTTAATTTTTTACAATTTTTGCTGGGCCCAATGTCGTTCCGCTAGTCGCAAACACTGCACCTGAGTCTTACCAAATTTGGAATTTCACATTGTCAAATGGGAATATTTCGGGAACTGTAGGAGGTTACCCACACAAGCAAGCATGGTTTGTGTTAGTACCCTATGGGTGAAGGAGGAGTGAATTTGACCTAAAGTGACTGGTTAAAGAAGGACTTATCACAGGACTGGTATAATTTGATACTGAAGTGGGTTAAGCAGTGTCAATTGACTGTGACTGGTAAAGGGAGGACATACCACTTAACCAGAATGCTTATTAACAAGAAAAAGCCATTTGCCTAGAATTTTACCCATTGGAAGCTGTTTAGTTTTCGTTTATTTTATACGACATGGCCCTTTTGCGACAGTCTTGTGGTATGTCCGTCTTTGATTAGTCCTGTGGCTGCCAATATGTGGTTTAAAGCAGGACAAATGACCCCCCTCCTATGACAAGCCAATGTTTAAAGTTGCCAGTTTTTTACATAGAGTAGGGTTTAGCAGAGGACGCGTCTCAGGCACGAAGGGACCGCAGAAACCGGTCCCATTTCCATAGGGTACCTACTTGCAGATTACAAATATGTTAATTTTTGAAAATCGGATTAGAAACCAAAAAATAGCGAGTACTCAAAATTTGATATACAAACAGTTCCCTAATTTGGGTGGTCATATGCCGCCCCGGGATCTGGAAGGCTAAAAATCAGAACTTAAGCTCGATATTACTTATGCCTGTTCCCAAAATTTTTTTTGATATATCTTTCTGTGATATTTCCCACTGTGGACTCGTAATTATATTTGAAATTGGCTAACGTATTTCGTGAAACTGAGTCCAAAAACGCAGTTTAAATTTTTAAAAGCAAACATTTTACATTTTTTTTTATTAAAAAACAAGGCTTGAGAACATAGTTCTAGAGTGAAACTTTGGAATTTTTTAACACTAATTTTTGCAAGGTTGGAAATTTCTTCCTGGTAGGCTATTTATGTCATACAAAATATTTCATTGAAAATAATTTGTCAGACACATCTTTGAAACTCCTCATATGCAATTTTGTCCTAGACATTACGCAAACCTATTAAAAATTTTGTAAATGTATATTTTGTAAAAAACCAATAAGCAACATATAATTTTGTGAAAAACCAATAAGCCAAAAATAAAATTTCTAAAAAACTTGTTTAAAACGCAAACTTAGAATTCAATATGTGTTTTGATATAACAACATGATGACATTTAGAAAATCTAAAGGCGAGACTTAAATGAAGTCAGACACTATGCAATACTCAAATGTGAAGGTATTAAATGTCTCAGGCAAAAAAAAAAAAGGCATATTATAGATAGATATTTATAGTAGATATTTGTGTGCATAATACAGTTAAACCACGATTGGCTTTCGATTAAATGTGTTATGAAATATTTAAATGCAGGCAAACACTGTGTTCGGTATATGATGTTGATGAATTTTTCCATTAAAATCAATATAATTACACTGAAAGTCGTTCATTTAAACTTTTTATTAAGTTAATGCAATTTTTCATAAAATTGTATAAAAACTTTATTTTTTTTTTTTTTATTAATTAATAATCATATAATTACAAATTATAGGCTATTACCCCTAACCGAGCACTAGCTACTATGGCCTTCGGCGCGTTGTAGCGAAAACAGACCAGTGCCTCTGGTGGGAATCGAACCACGACCCCGGCACTGATAAGCCAGCACGCTACCAAATGACCTACCGGGGCGCACTATTATTTTATTAATTAAAAGTTTCATACAACTAATGAAGATGTTTCATTAAAAAAAATTGTTTTCATAAAAAGTAAAAAAAAACTTTTCATTAATTGAAATTATTTATAGATTTTCGCTATTTGCTAGACATCCATTGTTTAGTTTTTTAATAGAAGTCTTGCTTAAATACATATTGCAAGTACCTAGAGTATAAACGTGTTGCAAAAGTCATAGTTTGTGCATCGTTTTAACCCTTAAAAGGCGAAAACAAACTAAAAATAAAATAGGGCTTATCAAATTTTTATAATAAGCCCTTCAATTGTAAAAACATTTTCGTATATTTTCTGCAGAAAAAAAGTTTTATTGATTAACTCAAAAATTTCATTTTTTTTTTCGACCAAACAAATTTTTTTTCTGTGTATGAGAGAAATTATTTCATGTAATTTGGATATTCGTAATGTTTATAAATTCAAAAAAAAAAAAATGTTTTTTTTTTAAATTTCAAACATTTGTTTTAATATAATCTTATTCAGTTTGAATAATCGTGATGTCACTGTATCCACTGAGGAAATAAGTAGAATGAATTTTTTTATGTATGAAGTAGTTGACATTATTTGAACATTGAACAAAACTGAATATTACTGGCAACTAACAACTGAGCTTTAGATTTATCTATAGGTTTTATTTAGTATGTTTAAAAAAAAACGCCATGCATGCTGCCATATGTACGAAAATAAGAGCATTTCATATTAGGTTGTAAAATATAATATATGGCCTCTTGAAATACCCTTCAGGCATACGAGTAATCCAAAAAGGACTGATTTTCTTAATTGAACTTTTAAATGTATATATTTACTCTGAGGAAAAAAAAACTGCCTAAAAATAGCTGTTTTCTTATTTAATCATTAGTAAGATAAGAAACATCAAAAAAAGTTACTACATATTTTAGATAAAAAATTAAAATTCAAAACTTTTACTAAACCTACACACAGAGAAAAATTAAGCAAATATTTTGGTTATAACTGACACAACGAAATGGTTAATACAAACTGAATTTTAGTTGCAACCCTTAAATATTCAGAAATCACATTTGAATATGGTTGTAGGGTAGAAGTAGGAGGTTTCGCCAGTGGGGAACATATGCCACCCTTGATTTTCGCTGAATCTAAATAGTTATTAAAATATTCCTTCCCATAATTATTGCAGTTATTGATCATCTTTCATGTCACCAAATATTACACTTGCACTTCACACTTCGTCAAGGATAGGCATGACTTTTTTTTTTTTTTTTTGAGTGTTCAAAGATAGATATGTTTTTTCGCGTGTTAAAACAAAATACCCTTTAACATGTCGAAGCATTGATATTAAATTATAATATTAACATAATATTTAAAACTTATTTCTAAAAAGTATAAAATTATGTGAGGGGCTGATCATGGGGCACAATAAATTCGATGAAAAATATATTTTTGGAATTTACATAAACTTACATAAACATACAAATTTAAACATACAAATTAAAGCTAAGATGTGTAACATTTTAGTTAAAAAAGAATTATTCCAAAAAAAAATTGTTTTGATTAAATAACAACAGCGCTTTAAAGAAAAGTGTCGAATGCTCCCCCTTCTACCCCAACCTACTAAACGATTTAAGTGCCTGTAGCCACCAATATACGGTTGCTTTATTTTTGTGTGTGTATGCTTCTGAACACGTAAGTATTCTATAATTTGGCAAAATACCACCTGTTAATTAGACCACCTGTTTTTTTAAATGCAAAAAAGTGAATTCCGAGTGCTCATTAAACATTATTTTTTGAGAAAAAAACGCCCATCAAACCAAGGAAATGCTTGATAAATACTATGGGGACTCTGCACAATCGATTTCAATGTTAAAAAATGGTTTACTGACTTTCGTTGTGGTCGCACAAGTACAAATGACGCTGAACGTTCTGGAAGGTCTTGAGGTCAATACACCCGAAAATGTTGAAAAAATCCATGATATGGTGTTGGCAGATCCAAGAGTAAAAATGCGTGAGATTGTTGATGCCATCGGCCATTTCATATGGCAGTGTGGTTTCGATTTTTAAATGATCTGTTGGGTTGTAATAAAGCTGTTTGCAAGATGGTGTCGCGTTTGCCCTCAATTGACCATAAACGGTATTGTGTCCAATAAAGTGATGGCTACAGTTTTTTGGAATGCACGCGGGATAATCCACATCGATTACCTTCAGAAGGGAAAAACAATAAACGCCGAATATTATGCCAACTTATTGGACCGATTTAACGAGAATTAAAAAAACGACCCCTTATTTCCAAGAAATACCTATTTTATGGGCCTCGAAAAATCCTATTTTGTGGAAGGGATACAAAATTGGAGAAACGTTGGACGAAATGTATTGAAAATATTTTTTTTTTTTTTGCAAAAAAAACTGTTTCATTCAAAAATCACGGACTTATTGATCCGCCCTCGTATATAGTGTAGACTTTATTTTTTATGTTAAAATGCACTGCATTATATGATGAGTCATGTTTCATGGAAGGGTCAAATGTCATTTTGGGGGGTCTTGTGTTCAAATGCGATTTGTTTGTGGAAAATATATGGTGGTAGTTATCTCAATTGGTTGGTCTCTGAGATATCATGTAAAGTTTAAAATTATGGTCCATTATGGATCGATACTTGAGTAAAATTTTTGAAGTTTTTCAATTTACGTGAGGTAATTTTTCTGGAACCGAAAGGGTCCGGAAAAATCTTCTTAAAATTGCTTTTTACACGCACGTCTAATTCTTAATTATGACTCAATCTGAGACCAATAATTTATTTACACTCCCAATATTACAGCCAGTGTGATGGCATGAAAGAAATAACGTAAAGTTAAAAGCAAAGTCAGCCAAAAGGCGTTTGCATTGACACAGTGACATATGCAGCACTTTTGCTTATACGATTTTTTTTCCTACTTCCACATTTCTAAAGATAGTAGATGTAGTATTAAGTATAAATAGCATATACAGAAAAAAAACGGCTGCTTAAGAGAGTATTTTGAAAAGTTCTATCGGAATTTTAGCAATTTTTTTTTTCAATTTAACATTATTTTTCATTCTTTTCTTTATATTTTTGCTAAGTAATATGGTATGCAACACCAGCTGTATAGAATGTTTTAACCATAATTCAATGTCCAATAATGGTTTTGTGTCTTTGACATAGGAATAGTTTTTGTGAAGTTATATTTTTTTAACTTCAAAAAAAAAATATATTAAAGCCATTTATGGCAAATTTAAGCAAGCATTAAAAAAAGCTTTAAAAATATAGACATTTGATATTGTATAATTTTTTTTTTTTGGTATTTTCAATGCGAACATGTTTGAGCACGTCATTATGTCAGAAAGTTTATATCATACCATATAATATCATTCAGTTTTCATATTTCATTGTGTATGTATTAGAATGGGTTGTCAATACAATTTCCACCTTTTTTTATTTTATTTTTTTTTCTTTGATAGGTGTCAATAAAGTTAAAGGGAGTTGAGAATGTACATTAGGGCTATAATTTTTGTTGTAACATTTTTACCTATACTAAGGATATTATGAAGGCAGCATTTGTAGTCAAAAACAAATGAAATTTCACTTAAAGAAAGGGCAACTAATATTTCATTAAATTCAACTAAAATTTGTCATTTTGTTTTTACTAACAATTGTAGACAAAAGAACCATATATGTTAGTGAAAAATAAACAAACATTTACTTTTTTATTTTTTTAAATAACAAAACACAACTGTAAGAAATGAATGTAAAATCATATAACAGTCAGTTGATGTGGTTTGTTTTTTTTTAATGAACTACAGGGTTAGAAAAAAATTAAATTTGTTCCATAAATAACTGACATTTATATTAAAAATAAAGAAACTGTATTACAATCCAAGCAACTACATATTTTTGAAACAGAAGTTCCCTGAGTGGTATATTCACGTGATGGATAATACTCTATTGATAAAAAAATGCTTATTCATTTTGAATCAAAAACCTAACGCAGGAAGTGTAACTTCCAAAAATGTATTTTTTTTCAAGTTTTTACAGTTAAAGTTGCATTAATGATCTAAAATTACTGTGCAACATTTTTTTAAATTATATTTTACGCTATATGTTAGTTATTCTGCGAATTTTGGTGCCAATATCGCGAAAAACGCTAAAATCATTTTTTATCCAAATCCGCGAGACCAGTGAAATTTAAAAACTTTTGTGTCACAGGCATCGTTGATATGTAATTACTTTTACATTTTAGGAAAATATACATTTTTTTTTTTTTTTTTTTTTTTATTTCAAATTTAAGAACCAAGCCTTTAAGGCCAAATATGGTTCAAATACTACTCCATTATCAAAAGTTACAAAATTAATCACTAAAGAGCATCAACATGTTGTTTAAGTTTACTATTAAAGGTGGTATCTGTGAATGCAAATAATTTAAAATATTTGGGAAGGATATTCCACACCCTAGTTATACGAACATGAAAAGATCTTTCATATAGATGAGGATATACGGTGACATATTATCTGAGGGTTTCTACTTGATCTAGAAAATCTAAAATCATCATTCGGGACAATGTCGCATAATGACTTTTCGAAAAAGTAACAAAATTCTCAATTTAATAAAATTCTCAAAAGAAAACCCAACAAAGTCAATTACAAGGGAGACACATGATCCCTTAATCTCAGTTTATAAATATATCTAATAATACGGTAAAAAGTAAGAAGCAGCCTTCTTAGAACAACGCTGTTGGTACCTAAAAATCCTTCCATAGCATAAATAATCTTCGACATGAGCAGTGAACTGGCAATATGCTTCCTCACGCGAAGAGGCAAATATAAATCTAATGAATATAACCGTCTAATGGTACTATTAACGCGGGAACATATATGATCAATATGTTTTTGCAAACTCAAATTATTATCTATAAAAACGCCCTAAACATTTAATTTCAGAAACGGAACTTAGCGCCACATTATCCAACGATAAATTTAAGTCATTTGAATCTAAACCAAAACACATTGCCAGAGTTTTACCAGGATTAATATTCAACCCCTTCTCCCGCATCCACAGACTGATTTGGCCTAAGAAAAAATCAATGTTGGCTTTCAACGCATCTAATTGCGACTGTCTATATGACGTTAATATAACACTGTACTAAAATACATTATAAAATTTGCCCTGTGGCGATGTCTCAACTTAAAACGCAAAAGTTGTCAACCCTGAACGTAAAAAACATACGTCAATCTGGTAAACATTGTGAAAATAGAGACGAAGGAGATTAGAAAAATAAGCAAAAATCTAAAAATAGAATATTTGTGTTGTTAGGAAAGAAAAACTGCAATTAAGCTGCATTAGATTCGAGGCCATACTTGGGTGTGATTGCTAAACGGTCATGACTTGGTATTGTTATGTTGTAATGTAAGATGAGCGCAGGTTTGATTCTTACAGCCGCAAGTTGTTGAAAAATTTATCATATAGAGAAAATCTGACACTTATAAGACACAAATAATAATACAATATAAATGGAAAATCACTGATTAGCCTGTACATAAAAAATGCAGAAAACTAGTCTAGTCTGATTTAAAAATTAATAGTGTTTATAATCTTTAGAGAAAAACGTTTATTCTTCTTCTAACCTCAACATTTCTAAATACATCTAAAATTGTTTATCTGCTGAAAACAAAATCTGAAACATCATCAGCATATAAAATGTCTCAATTGAGTTATTATCAAAATATTAACAAAATCATTCAGGTACATCATAAACAAATGGGGACAATTACTGATCCCTGAGGTACACCACTAGTAACCTCCAAGGTCAAAAAAAAATTGTGTTGAAAACCGGAAAAAATAATATAGCGTTTATTTATATTTTTTATGGATTTCATATGTAAAATTTGATATTTGCAAAAAAAATCAAAAGTTATAACCCTACTGGTCATATAAAGTGTACCGATTTTTTTCCATACACATGTAATTATTGAAATTAAAGATATACAACTATAAAATAATAATAATTGGGGGAAAGTATTAATTATTAAATCTGGATATGAGGTATTTCAACATTTTCGACACCTATTGACTTTAGGTGCCTCTTATTTTAGATTTTTTTTTTTTTTGATTTGAGAGAAACGATAGCACAGGGTTAGGTAGACTATACTTTAAAAACAGAACATAGATTCATGAAGAAGGGTATTCACCTAAAGAACTGATGGCAATTTCAATTTCGAAAATTAATAAAACTTACGAAGTTTTGCCATTCAATTTATTTTTTTGCTTGCAGTTTTACACTTTCATATCCAAACAAATACAAGGAATAGTTACAAGACATGGGAAATACATTCACTGAAAATTTAATTTTCATATTGCTGCTTGTTGAAAAATTGTATAGTACACTAAGAAAAACACATTACCAAGTAATGGCATTACATTACACATTACATTACACCGTTACTTCACTGATGAATTTTACAGGCAATGAACCTAAAAGTAATGGGTGGACTTATTACATTATAAAGGGTAAAGTAACTGGTTACTTATATGGTTACTTGGTAGGTAAAAGAAATATGTCTATAAATAGGTTTTCATACAAAAATGAAGTATTACAAACATTTTTTTAAATTAATTTATAGCGTGGTCATGCTGGGTCTCTGGTTGTTAGGCGAGAACTCTACCAACTGAGTTATCGTCACTTATAATAATGGGTTACTTAAAATGCAAATGCATTGCATTTTATTTGTGAAGTTAAAAATATATACTAGAATGCATCTTAAATTAACAATTTGTTGTATTTCGTTCATTATACTCCCCGGTTTATTGCAAATAGTTCCAAATGGAAGAACTAACATTTTTTTTTGGAAAAATTTAACCCGAGCCGCTCGACGGCATATATTTCTTTAAATATATCTAACTTTGGAATTCTAAGGATATTTCGTTATTTAAAAATTCCACAAAAGTTTTTGCCCGCTAACTTATAGCAGACTTTATCTACTGACAGGTCCTTACATGATTTATGGTTCTAATACTTCAGAAAGTGTTGTTTATTTAATAAACAGTAAAAACACAGTGTAGTATGACTAGAGATTCTAGCCTATACACGAACCATGTTTATTAGTTAAAATGTTTTATTTTTGATTTGAATTAGTTCAATTCTTCCAATTTTGTTTTTTTACTTCTCATCGAGTAAATATAACAATACGGGTAAAGCGTTGATCTTTTTCCTTCAAAATTTGGGTAGAATATTCTAGCCCTTCTACATTGGTTCTCTGATGATTTTCGGTGACGCGAAATGAAACATGTAAGGACCTGTCAGTAGATAAAGTCTGCTATAAGTTAGCGGGCAAAAACTTTTTGAGTAATAAATAAATATTGCACGGTTTTTTGTTTAACAAAAAACAAATGATCTTGAACTTGAATAATCTTGCTCACATCATAATTTATGATAGAAGATCGAAAAATAAACTTTTGGTTTTAATTTTTAAAATTTAAAAGTAAAACATTCCACGAAATGGTTAGAATTAGGAAAGTAATGGATATCTTATAGGAATTTTAAAGGATAGCAATGTGTATAGACTGAAGATGAATAAAACATCTAACTTCTCTTCTCAGCTTTACTTTACATCGATTTCTTAGTTTTTTTTTTTATTTTGTTTATTCTATCTAGACATAAAGTCTATTTGGGTAATTGAATTCAATATATAGAAGGTACCTAATTTTAATATTTTTTTGAAACGATTTTCATCTATCGGCAGGTAACAGAAATATAGGTTGCAAAGTTTCCTGCCTCATAGAGTTCGGAAAAGAGAATCGTTACATAAATTTAATTTAAAAACTATAGGTCGCATCGACGATGCATCAAATTTTCTGATTTTGTTGTTATTAATGCCAGTAAATTGTAATTGTTTCAAAATTAAAAAAGAACGATAGCTTTTTTTGTAATTTTTTTTTTTTTTTCAAATGTTGCTTTTTTCTCGGCACTAACAAAGGAAATATATGCAAATTTACCATTATTTTAGAAATAAAAACTGTGTGATAATAAAATACAGATGTGGCTTTATCGTATGTAATCAAAAGGATGTGTCTTGTTACTTATGTCATTCGCTGTATTCAGTCAAATTATTCGTTACATATTTGTAACGCCAGGCAGTAAAGGTCTAAAACCTCCAAAGTTTTTGTTGCGTTAAAATATATGATTAACGCAGATATATATAGCACACTCAAACACATAGACAAAAGGTTATTAATGTCAAACAAAAAAATTATTTACAAATAATGAAAATGATAATTATTTACAAATAATGAAATAAGTTTGAGACCATACTCTATATTTCTTTATTATGATGTTGTCCTAACAAATAATCTATAGAGTTTTGTTTTCAAATTTATTAATTGACCACTTTCAGGAATGTGTTGATAGATCTTTTTCAAGAATTTTCTAGATTCCCATCATCAGTATACGTTTTGAAAGAGGTAACAATCCTATGTAAAACATCCAGCATTCATACAAACTAGTTTTCTTACTAAATGAGAACTAATTTATGAGCTCGAAGTTAAAGATTATCAGCATTGATCAAAAATAAATTGAAAACTTGTTTGGTATGTGCAAGGTCTACCTTTGGTAGATATTCAATACACGTTTTTTGTTTTTTTCTTTTTATTTGCACACTTGTTTTGTTTAAAATAAAAACAAAAACAAAATGTACAGGGGGAGTAAACAAGACCGTACTTTGTCTTTTATACAAGTTTGATATAATTTTTATTAAAAATAAAAATTATGTTTTTCGACCTTTAATTGTGCAAATATATATATATCAAACTTGTATTTACAAATATTTTGCCGCAAAGTGTAGAAAGTTTTTGGAATTCCTCATATACATTTTAAATACTGAAAAATTAAAATCAGATTAGTTTTTTAAAATAAAATCAATGAACCCGCCTTAAAACATTGTTACTGGCTTAAATATGTAATCAACGAAATTCTAATATTTCTCCAAGCTAAAAAAAAAAAAATTGTAAATTCAATTCCCTTAAAGTATGCTTTAAAATATTTATAATATTTGATCTTTAACTATAGTCTTAGTAAACATGATTTTATTTTTA
The DNA here is from genome assembly GCA_021234595.1 of Delia radicum. Taxonomy (NCBI): domain Eukaryota; kingdom Metazoa; phylum Arthropoda; class Insecta; order Diptera; family Anthomyiidae; genus Delia; species Delia radicum. The sequence continues at coordinate 224,849,286 of CM037851.1, forward strand.
TTTTATAAGTTAATTTCAAATAAATTTTATTTCTAAAAGCAAATAACCACAAAACAGAAAACTTTTCAGTTTTAAACCCCTTTTTTCTGGTTGTGTTGTATTGAACTTTGTATGTGTTTAATATAAATTTATATAAATTCCATACATAAATATTTGCCAAACAACAACGTAACAAATTCACAAACATATTTCTGTCAACAAAGTTAACTTTTCACATGTTTTGTTGCTGTTTCATTTGGTAAAAACAAAGGTACAAACAAAGTTGTTATATAGCAGCTTGTTTGGCTATAAAATTTCCCCTGTACCTTTTTCTTTATATTTTTATAAAAAAGTTTGTTTTACTGTTGCTATATTTTGACATCTATGGTGTCAACCACAAATGTATACAACAGTTTTTTTTGTGTGTTTTGCTGAAATTGTAATCTCTTACAACATTAACCCTACAATGTACAAAAATAATTTATGAAAGTAAATTGATCTATGTAATTGTTGACGTATGAGTAATATTGAATTATAACACAAAAATATTAATCATACTCACCCAAACATATTTATTGTAGTGATGTAATGAAATGAATTTGCTAGTGCAAATATTTTTTTCAACAAATAATCTTTTATTGCAATAGATAATTTCTTAGTGTCAAATTAGTTTTTAAACAAATTCAAGGCCTTCTATGAGATACCATTCACCATAGTGCAATTAAGGTCATATTATAGGAAGCGAACAAATTACGAAAAGTAGATCCCTTCTTAAATGGGCGTACAAATTAGCGATACACTAAATACAGAAAATAATTTAAATGAAATTGCTAAGTGTGCATTTATAATTGGGCCACTTTAGGCACCTAATCTTAATAGGACTAGGTGACTCAATTATCTTCTTTTTTAAGGAAAGCAACACTCAGGAAATATTTCTTTTTAAAAAAAGAACATGGTTTTTCAAAAACAATATTTGGTAGCATTTTGAAATAATAATATTTGGTTACCTTTTATAAAATAAAAATGTTTCTGGGTCGTTCCAAAAGCAACGTTGATAGTCATCAGTTCGACCCCCAGTTCTCCTAATTAGTATGAGAAAACAGTTCTGCCGGGCCGGCAAATCTTAATGAACTTCGGATATGTTGTAGAAGATACAAATTAAAGGGACACGTGTTTTTTTTTAGCTGCCCAGTCACATGTTTAAGCTTTACTAAGTGGGCTCAAAAATTACCTCATTTTACGTTTCTTTGGTTTCTTCGTTCTATTAAAAACTATTCACAAATTTGGTATCAAATGAAGGGGGTTTAAAGACAAATTCAATGGTGAAGAAACTATGCCCAACGATTTTAAACTATTTCTGTTATTAAAAAATATGTGTTTTGAGTAACATTAAATCTGTCGCTTTATTACGGAATTTTAGTTGTATTAAAAATAGTACATAGCAATGCATATTTAATTTAATCGAGGGGTTATCTGATCTTTCCGATATTCGAAAACGTTCGGTTTTATGGGACTTTTCCCAAAGAGCATTTTTTCCTCTATTTCAAATAATTCAAAATGTGGCAACTCTGGGTCTACTATATAGGCAATACGGGTATCAAATTTTTGTTTTCTTGAGTACTTTAACCCTGCGTACAAATAATCTAGTTTTCGCAAAAATACAGTACGTGTACATACAAAAACAAATGCATTTTCTACCCTACTTATTACCCCTTAAACGTGAGATTGGGCAGCTAAAAAGAATACGTGTCTTTTTTTGTTCTCCTTTACAACATATCCAAAGTTTAAAAAATCTGCAAGTTCGGGTCGGTATACTTCCTTTGTAACACAAACAATGAGAGTATTCACGATGGCAAATATATATACACTGCGTTGCCAAA
>CM037851.1:224851244-224916704 GCA_021234595.1 Delia radicum
TTATGAAATCGACTGAATTTTTTTTATGAATCTATGAAATTTATTAAAAAAAAATGTTGTGAAAATTCTTAAATTAATAAAATTGCTTGAAATAATGAAATTCTTCATTGAATCTATGAAAAATATTCTATGGAATTGTTTCATTAATGTCTTGAAGGAAAAAATTCTAATAATAATAGTATTGACAAAAATAATAAAGGAAAGTAATGTGTAATGTAAAGAGTAATTTGTATTTAAAATATTAAAAAATTTAAGATTCTGAGTAAAAGCGTTGTAAAAATTTAAAAAAAACCCAGAAATAATGCGATGTTTATGTAAGTTCATTGGTCCTATGAATTAATCTTTTTAAAGGAAACGTTGTCAATTAAACAGAAACTTTAATCTTTTGTTAGTTGAGGTGCGAATTTCCGGGATCCCGGGAAATTTAAAAACGAATCCCTTTTTAACGGGAAATACAAATCCCGGGGAAAGAAAAACCACAGTAGCATACAAAAAAACAAAATTAAATGAACGAAATCAATCTGCTTGCATTTTGTGTAAGTCTTATAATGTTATGTTTTTTTTGTATATTTTCTGTTTTCTCTACTGCGTCCATAAAAGCTGCGACATCTACATCTAGTCTTATTACTTGTTCTCCATGCTCTTAATGTGTTTATCAGTATAATTTTGGTAGCAACTTAAATTACTTAAACATTTTTCAAAATTAGTTCTTTGGTAAAACCGTTTAACTAAATTTTAGATGATTACAGCCAAAAAAAATACTGAAAGTTAGTTAACTATTTGAAATGGACTTTTCAACTACATTTATTTTTTTGAGTGTGCTAATCATAGTTTTAACTAACAAGAAATTTCCATAATAGCTTTAATTTTTAGTTTAATTTTGCATATTTTTTCTGGTCTGTTATTTTTTTCGTATAGTTTCTTCTCTATTTTTTAAACATAAAAATGGCATTTATAATATTGTCAAAAGCGGAAACTGTAGTAGACATGAAAAGATATTTATACGTTTATGCTCTAAATGGGTGCTTAAGGCAAAGGTGACAAGTATATACTCATACAAAACATAAATATTTTTTTTTTCATAATAAAAGTTATGGTAACATCTAATGGGAAGAAGTTTTGCAAAGATGCAGAAAGGAGGAATTTTGAAGAGTTAGTTCCTTATCGAATTTAAAATGAGATATTATATGAAAAATATATCAAAAATACACCATCAACACATATGGATCTGAAATTTAAGGCTCATATATGATTATATACAATACCATATAGGATATGTATTTACATCTATTTTTACGGTGGCATGTCATAACGTCCAATGACATAATGTCCATGGACGTTATGTCACTCGAAAAGTGTCATAATATCCATGGACTTTATGACAATTTGGAAAATGTCGTAATGTGCACGGACATTACGACATTATTTTTTTGTATATTTTGTCACTTTCAAATGTGGCATAGCGTCCAGACTTTTTAAAATAAAAACATCAATAATATTTAGTATATCAATACAATTTTTTTAAATATTCTTTAGTAGTATATCACAAAATAAAACTAAATTTATAAATCGTATAATCGCACGCAGAAAAAACTTTATTTCGCGATGCCGCCTGCAGCGTTCTACGGAGGAAAAAAACCACTAAGAGCGGCGAAGGCCGCCACACAGAAAAACTTGTTTTTAAAAATTACTTGATGTCTTAAAAATATAAGATTTCAACGGATTCGACATCCGATTGAAAAACAAGTTCTCCTGGGTGGCGGCCTTCGGCCGCTCTTAAGGGTTTTTCCTCCGTAGAACGCGGCAGGCGGCTTCGCGAAATAAAGTTTTATCTGCGTGCGACACAAAAGAAACTTCAAAATTACTGATCTGTTTCCACACTGGAGTATAATGTCCATGGACCTTATGTCACCCAAAAAGTGGCATAATGTCCATGTACTTTATGTCCATGTATAATGTCATATTGCAGAGTGTCATCAAGTCCATGGACATTATGACACTTTTCGAGTGACATAACGTCCATGAACATTATGTCATTGGACGTTATGTCATGCCACCTTTTTCACTTTATTAGACGAAAAATTACCCCATTCAAAGTAAAAATCGTATCGACTTGTAGTTTGGGATTTATCAAAAACAAATATAATTTTCACAAAGCTCTAAAAATTACCAGATTTTACTCAATAGTCTAACAAATTTTGTTGTAAATATATATATCTGTTAAACTGTATACTTTTGTTTTTCAGAATACGTAAACAATAGTGCAGTAGTATTTTATATCAAGAAGAATAAATAAAACTAAAAAAAAAAAACATGAACCAACAATACACTCAACAACTTTTAATAACTATTGTAAACTACAGTAGTCGGTCATACTTAAAAAAATGCTTTTTGGTTAATGAACAAACAAAACTGAACGGAAATATACTACCCATTTCCAAAAAAAAAAAAATCTGAATTGAATACAAAAAAAATCTTAAACCGGATAATGTATACACAAAGGATACAAATGAAAAAAATAGTAGACTAGATAACAGACTAATAGACTAAATACCAAAATGCTGCAGTAAAATCGACTAGGCCGGAAGAAATGTTACAAAATATTTGATTTTTGAAGAAAAAATAAATTTTAATTCTATTATCTAAAAATGAGAAATTACCATTAAGACAGAAGAGAGTTAGGCACTTCAGTTCATAGCATATTTCGTTGATGTTAATATTTGAACTAGTTTGATGCAAAAAATACTAAAACATTTTTTCGTAAAATAAAGAAAAATTGTTTATTTTACAAAAGTTTTTATTATTTTAACAATAATTTCGTATTTTTATGCATGACTTATTATGAGTGTTTGAATGGATCAATATTGCAGCAAAAAAAAATTAGACTTAATATTTTGAGCACGAAATGAAAATAGTTGAAGAGAAAAACAAAACACCCAGGTATTGGGATTGAAATTATTTTTAATAGCTAAAATTGAATCAGGAATATCGATTTACATATTTTTTTTAATGTTAAACAATACGAAATATGCTGGTTTGTAATTTTAAAAAGGATATTTTTTTATTACATGCCAATTTTATTATATCCTTTTATCATGCATGACACTAAAAATTAGCAAAATAGGCCTAGCAGCTTAAAAGTTCTATATGAAAATATGCTATATAATAGCTAGAATTAAAAGTACATTATACAATTAAATATTATACTTTGGTAATGGGTGCGGTAATGCAATACCTTTTAATGAATACTCCCTACCTATATCATTATGTTCCAACAAAAAGTAATGAGTTGCCGATAGTGGGTAACATAATGCATTACTTTCTAATGAATACTCCATACCTTCAGCATTATTTCGAAACACAGAGTAATGAGTTACCACTAGTTGGTTAAGTAATGCATTACTATGTAATATATACTCCTTACCTTTAACCTTATTTTGAAACGTCAAGTAATGCGTTACCAATAATTGGACACTCATGGGTTACCTTGTAGTGATACATAATTATCTTTTACATTATTTCAAAACATAAAATAATGACTTACCAATCATCAATTACATAATGCATGAAATATAAGCGTAAAGTGAAATGTTATTTTGAAAATCTATATTTAAACACATTACTTTGTGATTTTTTGTAAGCATGCGGGTAAGTAATATATTTTTAACATTACACACGAAAACTCTAAGCACAACAATTCATTTACATTTAAGCAATCCATTATTATATGCGACGATAGCTCAGTTGATAGAGTTCTCGCCTAGGTTCGAATCTCAGCGCGAACACGTTATTTATTTAAAAAAATAATTTGTAATATTTTTTTTTATAAATTAGGTTTTATAAAAATCTATTTATAGACACATTACTTTTCCGAACACGGTAACAATAAAAGTAACCAGTTACTTTACACGCTACTAGGTAATGAGTCCACCCATTACTTTAGGGTCATCGCCTGTAAACTTCATCAGTAAAGTATGGTGTATTGTAATGCATGGCAGAATTATAAAACAGTGGCGTTCAAAACATTTGCAACTGAAAGCATGGTTTAGGTAATTATAATTTTTTTGATCAAAAAGATTTGTGGTTTAAGCTTTTGTTTTGCATATTATTTTACAAATACAAAAAAAATATTCATTAACTTCTCAAAAAATAAAAAAAAAGTAATTTAAACAAAATAAGTCGATAGTGCAGTGTTCAAAACATTTGCAAACTCTTAAAGTCATTAACAGGAAATACAACAATGGTTTTAAACGCTCAGTATTTTGTAGCGAAGCTATTAGACACAACTCTAATAATAAGAGTTGTGTCGTTCATGAACGAACTAGTTCAATTGAACGACTCACTCAATTGATCGATATGACTCGTTCACCCAATATTCGTTTCTTGTCGTTTCAATCGTTCATTTCGTTCAATCGTTCATTTCGTTCAATCGTTCATTTCGTTCAATCGTTCATTTCGTTCTTTTATTCACAGAACAATTGCATCTCTATTCAATTAAAACTGCTTGTAAGAGCAATTATTTTTTTTTATAAAATAGTAGTAATATTGTTTCAAATTAGGAAAAGCAATTATAGTCATACAAATAAAATGTTTTTTACACAAAATAAATAAATTTTTGTTAGAAAAGTTGCAATTTTCTAAACTTTTTGTCTATGTACAGTAAAATTTGTAAAAAAACTCGTAAAACATGAATAGTGCGTAATATTGTCAAAACGAACGACACAGTTCACAACACGCAGATCAGTCACAAGTCAAAGGAAAAAGAACGATTGAACGATTTGAACGAACTAGTTCACTAACTCGAATTGAACGATACTGACCGAGTCACCAAAATGAACGATTAATCCCAACTCTAGAAGCTATTATTTTTTATAACTTCTGACACCTCTTAGGCATTGAGGTAATGAGCTTTTTAATATAATCGTCAGAAATTTCATTCCACTGCTTCTCCAAGTCGACGAAAAGTTCGTCAACATTTTGGAATACTTTATTGCTGATATTCCGTTTTACAATCATCCACATGTTCTCAATCGGGTTGAGATCGGGAGATTGAGCAGGCCACGACATGATATTAATTTCATTTTCCTGCAGCCAAACTTTTACAACCTCCGCCGTGTGTTTTGGCTCGTTGTCGTGCTGGAAGGTCCATGAGAGTGGCATTTCCCATTCAGCATACGGAAGCATAACTGAACTGAAAAGATCTCTATAGATTGTGGCGGTCATTGCTCTAGTAATGCGGTGAATTGGGCCAATCCCATTTCCTGAAAAACATCCCCACACCATAATGTTTCCACCTCCGTGCTTCACTGTGGCGGTTGTGTATCTGGGATTAAACTTTTCGCCTCGCGGTCTTTGAACATTGGCTGTTCCATCTGATCCATCTGAGGTTGAATTTAGACTCATCTGACCACAATACATTTTTCCATTGCTGTTGAGTCCAGTTCAATGGGTGCGTGCAAAGTCAAGCCGAGCTTTTCGGTTTTTTTCCGACACAAACGGTTTTTTTGCACATCTATAACTTCTAAGACCATATTCTCGGGCTCTTCTTTTAATGGTGGGAAGACTGCATCTATTAAAAGTTCAGTTTTAGCTTCTCTGGGAACTGCTTTGGGATATCTCGTAAAATAATTCTTCATTTTCCGATCTTCTCTTACAGTTGTAATACGGTTTATTCCGCCTTATGAGCTGTGTGGATGTTACCACTGTTTAACAATGCCGGCAATCGTTGATTTTGGAACGAGTACTTTATAGAAATTTCTTTTAGGGAAAGTCCATTTTGAAATCATTTATAACTTTTGATTTAAAATCAGAATTGTATTTATTTCCTGCCATTTTTTACAAACATTATTCTTACGATGTTTATGCTTCCAACATCTTATTACAACAATTAAAGAACAATAATTATAATAAATTTGTTAAAAAATGTAACGGCCTGAACTCATATTAAAAAGGAATGCGATTACCGTTATATCCTAGCATTTCCTTGTATAAATTGTTTCGTTAAGAGTAAGAATAATTAGAGTTGCAAATGTTTTGAACACTGCATTTTAAATACATCTATAATTATTATTTTTGTTGTTTTATTTTAACGGAATTAATTTTTTTTATTTGTTTAACATAAAACAATGTATGAAGGATATGTAAAAAATAAATTTTAGTAACTAAGTGTGATTTGAAGAAAATAAATCAATGAAAACAACAAATGCGATCTCAGTTTCAAATGTTTGACCACTATTGTATATAAATTATTATATATTATACATGATAGAATTATCCTTCATGATTATTATTAATAAAAAATTTCATTGAATTTTTTTTTGTTGATTCAATAAAGAATTTCATTATATCCAAGAAATTTTGTTAATATTAACAACTTTTTGATTACCTTTCTTCATAAAATAATTACAAGGTAAACTAAATTAATAAAGTGCAAAAAAGAAATTATGTTTTATTCTAGCTGATACGCGGCAGTTATTTTCTAAACACATTTCGCTTTGTGGCAACTCTAATACGCGTTATCAATTCCGCCAAAGCGTATATCAAATAAAAGATTTTAAATCGGTTAATACTAAAATAAAAAGGGCATTAAAACTTTGATGGAAAGCATTAAATTTGATGGAGCTCACAAAATTTCATAACCTCAAAAAGTATAATTTTATAAAAATTTTAATTTTACTCCTTTAAAAGTATTTGATATGATTTCCAGCAAATATGTAACCCCAAAATTAATAACAATAAATATCATAAAACCAGTAAACAAATGCGTGTTTTCCAAAACAATCACGGGTTTCTTCTTAAGTTCAAGCATATGGCAAAACAGTTTTTGAGTGTATTGTTATATATTTTAGTGGTGTGACATGTATTTTCAAATGTGATAAATACAATAATATCTACGCTCAGGGAACTTTTGCTTTAAAAAATGTGTAGTTGCTTGGGTTTGTAATACAGTTTCTTTATTTTTAATGTAAATGTCAGTCATTTGTGAAGGGTGTCCCAAGAAGAACGCAATTTTTAAATCTGGCAACATTCGAAGTGTCATTGTTTGACATTTGAACAATTGTTATTGTTGCTAGTAGAAGGTACGAGGTTAGTAAAAATGGAGCGCTACACGAATGAACAACGCATTCTCATTGTGAAATTGTTTTACCAAAATGGTTGAAAGTTTTTTGCGGCTACAGTTCGCAAATTGCGATCAATTTGGGGTCACAATAATGCTCCAAAAGAGTCAACTGTAAAGAGATTAATGGATAAATTTGCCGAAACTGGGTCTGTTAGTGATGTAAAGACAACAACGCGCCATCGACCAGGTCGATCGACCGAAAATGTCGCAGCTGTACGTGATGATGTCGCTCAAAATCCATCCACCTCAATTCGACACCGAGCTCAGCAAATTGGTGTCTCCATTGGTGTTTCTTGCCTAGAATTGAAGAAAATGAATGTGGAGGGCATGTGGTTCCAACAAGACGGCGCCACATGTCATACAGCCAGAGAAAACAATTCAATTGCTGCATCAGTCATTTCCCGGTCGTGTTATTTCGCGTTTTGGAGATCAGAATTGGCCGCCTAGATCGTGCGATTTAACAGCATTAGATTTTTTTCTTTGGGGTTTTTTGAAGTCGATGGTTTACGCGAATAAGCCGACGACGACTCAAGCCTTAAAAGAGGAAATTGGACGCTGCATTAATGAAATACCGCAGCATTCATGCAAAACGGTCATTGAAAATTTCATTAAAAGATCGCGTGCATGCCAGCAAAGCCGCGGCGGCCATCTGCACGATATATTGTTCCATACATAACCTCATTCTGTCTACTTTACGATATAATAAAGTTTCACGATTTTTTTTTAAATATCTGTATTTTATTTAAAATTTAAAAATTGCGCTCTTCTTGGGACACCCTTTAGAACAAATTTAATATTTTATTAATCTTTAACTCATTTAAAAAAACAAATCACATCAAATGACTGTTTTATGATTTTACATTCATTTTACAATGTTAGTCGTTCTTTCTTCAAGTCAAATGTCATTTGTTTTTAACTACTAATTCCTATCGTCTTTACCTGTATAATATCCTTAGTGTATAAATCGATGTAACTTCAATTAAATCCAAGCAAAAACTTTTAATTTAAATATTTTTAAAGTTAAAACCGCCGTAATTGTTTAGCCACTAAAGATTAACAATTAACGCGAAAGGAAAGGACTAAAAAAAATTATGAAAATATTTTGCATCAAAGTTTAGAAAAGTTCTAAAAAATCTCATATGCACTTATATCCATCCCTGTGTCGAATTAGAAATTCTATTTATTGCGGTGTTATTTTTTTTCTCCAAATGTTCTGGTTCGTTCCAATAACATCCTGATGAATTTTCTATATGTTTCCAATAAATACAAAATGCTAATTTCCGTTACAACATCAAAATATGTAGTCATATTAAACCTTGTAGTCTTTACTGATGCTATATCAAATAACAAAAAAATTAAATATACATTATTGGAAGCAAATCACAGTTATAATATTATTTGTAGATTTTTATAACATTAACTAAACTCAAAATAAACCAACAACGAATCGAGCTGATTGTGGGTGTTATATAATAGTCAATATATTATACAACATATGGAGCAAATCACAAGAGATTTGACTATTCAAAAATAGGGATTATTGCACTCATAGAAATTAACCTGTAATTGATTTAATGTCATTGATGTTTTTTTTAAATTTTGCATAAAATCAATGAAATTGCACTGAAATTTGTCCATTGAAAGTTTTTATTAAGTCAATGCACGTTTTCATAAAATTGTTTGAAAAGTATTGATAAAGAAGTCTCATTAAAAAATTGACTTCATAACAAGTATGCAGCTTTTCATTAATTTTTAGACATTGTTCGTTCATTTTGTGATGAAAAGTTTAATTTAAATATTCTATATATCGGAAACTAAGCGAGATAGAGCAAAATAGACCCAAAATCGTTACTCCGTTACTCCGTTACTCCGTAACTATTAACTACTTCTACTCGCGGACCTCTCTCTGGTCAGATCCGGAAATACCTTTTTAGCAGAAATTTTTGTGTTGATTCAGCTTCTGTTGATTCAGCTAAATCTTAGTTGATTTAAATACAACTATTTTTAACTATTTGTATGCCCTTTTTCATGAGTGTAGTGTATACGGGTAAGAGCCTTTAATTTTTAACTTTAATATTATCAAAGAAGATATACTATAAATGCTCTGTCAAATCTATTTAAATGTATGTCTAAATGTTCATGTTAAAAAAACATGTAAAATATTAACTTTGATACAGTGCGCGAAAAAACCAAAGCATACAAACTGGATTGTTTTTCAAGTTCGTAGCATTTACAAGTTTGCAAATATTTAATATGTACACTGTATTGACATAAGATCGAAATACTACATATGGTCCCTAAACCTAGCAAAGAATACACAACAAATTTGGGAATAATTTTCTTTATTTCTCAACATAATCTCCTTTTACCTCGATAAATTTTTCCCAGCGATATTCATTAGCTTTGATATAATCTTTATAGTAAGAACTGTCTAGCTCCTTAAAATAGCCATCAACCGCGGACTCCAACTCTTCATTGTTGGTAAAATCTTTTACTATAATAAAATAATTGGAGAGATCTAAATCTGGCGAATAATGTGCGTGTTGAAGCAATTACAGCTTTAATTCATTGATTTTGTGTGAACAGGTGCATTGACTTGATGAAACAACACTTTCTTTTTCGTCAAGTGCGTCCTATTTTTCCTAATTCTAACTTCACCGCTGCAAAAATTAAGCGAAATACTCACACTTAATTGTTTTTCCATTTTGAAGATGACCAATACAAATTATTCCACACCATGACCTGGCCAGCAGATGAAACTGTTATTTGGGCTCGATTCTCCCATTCCAGTGCACTGCTTTGACTATTTCTTTGTCTCAGGTGTGAAGTGGTGGACCCATGTCTTATCCATGACTAGGAATCGATGCAAAAATCGGTTTTATTGCACCCATCTTGCGCACAGCTTTCCCATCTGCAAATTTTCGGTCAATATGCGATGTCTATCATTTCATCCAGCTCACTCACCTTCAGCTGACGACCATCTCATACCATTTTGTGGATTTTCTTAACCATTACTGGTGTGGACACCTCAATTGGTCGACCACTACGGTGTTCGTCTTGGCAGCTGGTATGGCCTCGTTGAAACTCTACCACCCAATATTTTACATTCGTAAACGACGAAGCAGATTCTCAGAGTCTGGTTGGACTGAGACCTTCCAAATAAAAGTATTGAATTACACAACGCAGAATTTTTTTTCCACAAAATACACTGAGATAGTTTATTTTTGATAGCTCCAAAAAAATAAAAAACAACGTAGCGCCTTGAAACTTGAAACATATGTAGGGTTGCCACTTTTCACCAAAGAAATTTTTTCAAACTACTACCGCCAGCTATACGTCAAGTCGGCTAATTATGGGAGCGCCCTTTAAATACATTTTATTTATTTCATCGTAGAACGAAATTATCAACGCATACAAAACAAAATTTTAATGAAATGATATGAATTTACAAAAGTATTGTTTTTCGTTGTTACAAACCTCGAGAAAAAAATTCGCGAACATAGCTTTTCCAATACATTATACTTTTTCAGAATTCTGCGTGGTCAAACCGGATACGACTTTCATAAAGCTTTTAAAAATATACGTCTACCATATTCTCTAATGGTGTTTAATACATAAATGCCGCTGTTTATATTTAAAACCAACATTTTTTTTTTGAAAATATTAATTGTAAAATATCATTAAGGCTTTTGTCCTAACAAATGTACGATTTCGAAATGGAACTTAGACTTCCTCTGACCAAGACGACATGCCCCTGCATCATTATTATTATTATTAATTGCATATGGAAATTAATAACTTGCAAAAAATAATTATTTTATCCTGTTTAAAATACAAAAAATGTAATAGGCTAACCTTTACATATAATAGGTGTGTTAGTGTAGTCAGCATTGGGATCCCGCGGGATACCAAAAAGAGTTCGTGTACTCAAATGTTGGGTTGGAGCGGTCAAGAAAAAGTAATATTCTTGTTGCAGGAAGACTTTGGGTAAAATGTTTTTACTAGCCGTTATATGTTGCTGTTAATTTACAAAAAGGTACACTGTTGACAATTATGTTGGCCAAAAAAAACGAATAATTTCTTGAAAATAGCAAAAAAAAAATAATTTTCCGGAAAAAGCGCCTAGTGGGCAATTATTTGTTTTTTGGGCTAAAAATATAGTTTTTGGTGGAGTTGTTTCTTGTTTTTGAGGGTATTTTGTGTTGACCATTACCCAAAAAGTAAGTTAACAATACTAATGTATGTTAAGATGCTATGTTAAGATGACTTTAAAATGTGCTAAAATATATTGGAATCATTGTAAACACTCTTGCAGATCTTAAATATTTATATACAACATGAAGACATTTGATTTAGCTGGATAAATTTTTATTTTGATTGCTTTTCTTAAAGTCCAATTATCAGTTCTTTGAAATATATCGTCTTTTCTACAAAGTTAAGATTTATTTTGTAAACAAAGGAGCTGATTTGCATATTTCTTTGAATGCCAGACTGTATTCACTGCAGTCTTTTCTTAAGAACCAAAAAGTGTGCGGAGTGCATTTTTGCATTTATATTCAACTTCGTCTCAGTGTAGAAATGTTAATAACATGTCATTACTTTTCTCACTACCAGTAATGAAACCGGTTTACTCTCTGCATAGCTTTAACTCAAATAATAAGCACTTACTAATAACTAGTTAATTTTCCCACTATTTCAATGCAAAAAATTTACATATGTACTTATTTTTTTATCATTATTGAAAAAAAAAAGTACTGATCTAAAATTTTTTCGAAAATCTATTTTTAGACTCATTATTTTTTCAATTGTAGTAAATAAAGGGTGTCCCAAGAAGAGCGCAATTTTTAAATTTTAAATAAAACACAGATATTTAAAAAAAATCGTGAAACTTTATTATATCGTAAAGTAGACAGAATGAGGTTATGTATGGAACAATATATCGTGCAGATGGCCGCCGCAGCTTTGCTGGCATGCACACGATCTTTTAATGAAATTTTCAATGACCGTTTTGCATGAATGCTGCGGTATTTCATTAACGCAGCGTCCAATTTCCTCTTTTATTCGGCTTATTCGCGTAAACCATCGACTTCAAAAAACCCCAAAGAAAAAAATCTAGTGGTGTTAAATCGCACGATCTAGGCGGCCAATTCTGCTCTCCAAAACGCGAAATAACACGACCGGGAAATGACTGATGCAGCAATTGAATTGTTTCTCTGGCTGTATGACAGGCAAGAAAAAACTGGTTATCATTTCACGATACCGAACACCATTGACTGTTTGCGCTTGACCTGCCTCATGTTCATAAAAAAAAGGTCCAATGATTCCTCCAGCCCAAAAACCACACCACACAGTGACACGTTGAGGATGCATTTGCTTCTCGTGAATCATTAGAGGATTTTCCTCACCCCAAATGCGACAATTCTGCGTATTGACGAAGCCATCAAGATGAAAATGGGCCTCGTCACTGAAGATGATTTTATCGGCAAAATCAACATTTTCATGTTGTCTCTCCAATACCCAATTAACGAACTCCCTTCGCTGTCCATGGTCAGCTGGCTTCAGTTCCTGAGTCAATTGAACTTTGTATGCATAACCCTTTCGACCCCGAAGTTGCCTGTGGGCAACTTCACTGTTTGTGGTCATTTAGCACAAGCTGTGATTGATATATTTCTTTTGTTTAAGTAGTTGCTTACAAGTTAATGTTTCTAGAAGTGAAATCAAAACAAACCACGAAAGTTTTTCAGTTACATTTTTAATTATTTTCAATAATGTGCAGTTGCATCGGCGATAATTAGTGATTTATTAATAGTTAAAAATATATACATAATTTGAAAAAAAAACTCTAAAATCGTATGATGAACAAAATTAAAAAACTTTTTAAATTTTATGTAGAGTTTAGTTTAAAAAAAAATAAAAAATTTAAATTTTTGAAAAATCTTAACCCGTTTGGGACCGGCAGCTTGTTGAAGTTCTAACTTTAGGTACAAATATTTCCGCTAGGGGTGCTGCAAAAGACCTGAAATTAATACAAAATATTACTTTACCATAGATCAATGTTGCCACAAAGTTTGATCGAAAAATTCAAAGCCATTAAAAGTTGGGGTCGAAAGGGATAAAGATGCAAATCTTTCGTCAAAATTCGCTGCAAAGTGGATTTGGAGACACCAATTTGCTGAGCTCGGTGTCGAATTGAGGTGGATGGATTTTGAGCGACATCATCACGTACAGCTGCGACATTTTCGGTCGATCGACCTGGTCGATGGCGCGTTGTTGTCTTTACATCACTAACAGACCCAGTTTCGGCAAATTTATCCATTAATCTCTTTACAGTTGACTCTTTTGGAGCATTATTGTGACCCCAAATTGATCGCAATTTGCGAAATGTAGCCGCAAAACTTTCACCATTTTGGTAAAACAATTTCACAATGAGAATGCGTTGTTCATTCGTGTAGCGCTCCATTTTTACTAACCTCGTACCTTCTACTAGCAAACAATAACAATTGTTCAAATGTCAAACAATGACACTTCGAATGTTGCCAGATTTAAAAATTGCGTTCTTCTTGGGACACCCTTTACAAATATAACTATTTAGTGTTGATTTTTTGTAACCGGAAAAGTAATGACATTTTGTGCAAGAAAGTCATTTATGTTTTTATCTATCAAGTACAACATGTCGGCATAGCTCAACGGTTGACTGACTACCTGGAGGCACGGATTCGAATACCATGTTGGCACATTTTATTAAAAAAAAAATGCAATAAAGAAATATTTTTTAATTAAAGGTTGTTTTTTTTAATTTATTTTTAGACTTATTATTTTTGTTCATAATGGTAAGCATACAGGTAACCACATATTTTTCTATTTTATGTAAGATGTTTAGTAATGATATGTCAGTATTTTGCACACCTATATAAAAGTTATGACATTTTTAATGACAAATGTAACCAAATATGTGCTTATATAACCACTTATATGATAATGTTTTTCTACACTGAGGTACCAATTATTATTATAAAAATTTATACAAACCAGCTTTTTATTAAGGAGTATTAATTTAACATACTCTAATTTGTTTCCTTTTTTGTTTGTTTGACACATATAGCAAAGTTCTTTTGCTTGTATGCTTTGATTATTTCGTTTGACAACGAAAGTTTTCTTTTAAAAACAGTTTGTCATTTATCACATAAAATTTATTTATGTAGCTATTGGCTCGTACATCATTACAGTATAGTTATAAAATACTAGCAAATTTTTAATAAAAACGAGAAATTAGAAAAATTAATTTACATTTTGTGTGCTTTGGTTTTTACGTGGACTGTACAAAAATATTTACAAGCTATAAATGGCTGACCACCACTGTAATACATCCATATCAGCAATATACTACAAATGGATTTGTAGAGTACAAAGTATTAGTAAAGGATCGATTTATACAATGACCAAAAAGGATGACCCTTTTTAACTTGGGACAACAAGATAATATTGTTTATACATGTATAGAAATAACTACTTTCAAACAAGAACCCATACAAATAAAAATGATGTAGACGATGCTGCTGATGATGATGCCATTGATGATACTGAGTGCCACTTTGATAAAATGTTAGAAAATGTCCTAACATTCTTTGTCGTATATTAAACATTTACAATATAAGATGACCAAATATGTGAAGTATAAGTATACTTTTGAGTATAAACAATAAAATATATACTAAATGTGGTTACATAAATGGATACCGGATATGTAAGAACAAATAAGCGGAAATGATACTACAAAACGTGTGTCGTCGTTGTTGTTATTGTCTACGTTTTAGTATGTGTTTGTAATGTTATTGAAAAAGAGTAGAGTGTATGTGTAAATGGTATAAATTTGTAGTTTTATGGATATTATATTAATAGACGAACTTTGTATAGAGACCGACACACTGATATTAAAGTAAATATACACTTAACGACAAGTAAAGTTTAAAAGACAAGTTTAAACTTTTTGAGAACAGGAAAAGTAGAAAATTGTTAAAGGATTGTAATTTCTTTTTTGTAACATGTATTTATTCTTCAGCAAAAAAAAACTCATTATGTTTTAAATTGTTACTTACTATTTTAAATATTATTAGATATATTTAACCCTCTATACGCAAAGAACGCATTTACATGGGTTTTGGTAAATAATAAATAAAAAAAAAACTTCAAAATATAACACTGTGCTACACGGAAATTCACTCGTCAAATGTTGTAAGTCTAGATGAGTGATTTACAAAATCGGTTTGAGATGTTGCAATATACGCTCAAATTTTCAGTGATTGCACAGAAAATTTCATATAGACGCAATCGAACAAATATTACATTATTCAAAAATTCAAAAAAACAGGGTCACTGACGAAGGTTCAATACCAGAAACTGCGCAGTCTGATTCAGAAAAAATTGAAAATTTACAATGTAGTTATGATTTTTTAGAAAATACACTCATTCTTCTCTACCACGCCTTTCACATCGGTAAAAGAGTATTTTTTGCTACTGGCGCATTTAAACATTTGTAACTCATTTCTTAACCGATTATCAATTTTTAAACTGCATTTAAAACAAAATGACATGGATCTTTGGAAATACATACTTATACCTTTTTTATATTACTTAGATAAATATGTTGAGATTTTCTTCACAAAATTTTTAAAATTTTTTTTAAAGTTTTTTAACTTCTACTAGGGATTTTTGCGAATCTTCTTTAAAAACAAAACTATTCTTAAAGTTAGTATGTTCCTGAGTAAAATGTGCAATAAAAGTTTTAACACTTTGTCAATTTTCAATCGGCGGCAAAAAACGCTGATTTATGGGACCTTTTACTGCAGACCAAAAGGTCTGTATTTCTATGAAATTTTAATTCAATTTTCGATTGTACACCAAAAATTATATTAATTATATTTTTTCCCCCGTTTCAAAATTTCACTTTATGGTAACCCAGTTAAAAGTTATTAAAAGTACGTTTGATATAATTTTTATTAAAAATAAAAATTATGTTTTTTTCGACCTTTAATTGTGCAATGAAAATGAAAATTATTCCAGTTCGAGGCCATACTCTATATTTCTTTATTAGGATATTGTCCTAACAAATAATCTATAGAGTTTTTTGTTTTCAAATTTATTATTTGACCCTTTATGGAATATGTTGATAGATCTATTTCGGGAATTTTCTAGGTTCCCATCATCAGAACACGTTTTGAAAGCGGTAACAATCCCATGCCAAACATCAAACATTCATATAAACTAGTTTGCTCACTACATGAGAACTAATATATGAGCTTGAAGTTAAAGATTATAACCATTGATCAAAAAATATATTGAAAACATGTTTGCTATGTGCAAGGTCCACCTCTGGTGGATATTCAATACACGTTTTTTGTTTTTTCCCATCTTTTTATATTTTGTTTAGTTTATAAAAGTATTTATTAAAAGTATTTAAAAAATAAATTAAAATACAACTACTAACGTATGGGTGTGAATGTCAAGCATTTTCGAAATATGAATCTGGCAACCCTAGATATATTACACAATTTTTTGAAATAATTCGGCCACTTCTTACTTAGTTGTCCGATTGCAATGAAATTTGGAACAGGAATAATTGACGTAATACCGAGCTTAAGAGTTGATGTTAAATCTTCCAAAGCCTCGGGGCGGTAATATGCCCACCCAAAATAGGGAACTTTTTGATTATAAAATTTTGAGTGCACGCCATTTTTTTAATTTCAATCCGATTTTTCAAAAATGCTTGTAATCTGCTAGTAGAGACTAAGAAAAATAAATGTTTACATGTGTGGGTTATCTCTAACAAGTATAAAATTACAAATTAGAAGTATAAAATTACAAATTTGGGCCGACTCAGGTACAGTTTTTTTTCCTAATAGCGGGACGAAATCGATGCCAATTTTTTTATTCATTAATAATCATATAATTACAAATTATATACTATTACCCTAACCGAGCACTATCTACTATGGCCTTCGGCGCGTTGTAGCAAACACAGACCAGTGCCGCTGGTGGGAATCGAACCCACGACCCCCGCACTGATAAGCCAGCACGCTACCAACTAGCCTACCGGGGCGTTGATGAAATAAAAAAATATGAATGCAATATATTTTTCCACTCAAAAACTACATTCGTTTAAATTAAAAAAAAAAAAAAAATTAAGTTCTTGCGATGTTTTCCCCAAAAACACCAATAGATAAATATTTTCTTTCTTTCAGAACATATAAAGTGTGCATAAGTTCTGAAAGGACTCTTCCTATAAAATCGAGGTGCAAATGATTCGATTTCTTTCAATTCCCGTTTTAAATGTAGACATGGCATCAACAAATGTACAAATCTCATTTTTGGAATTTTATTTTTGATAATTAAGGGATTGTCTACAGCAAATCATACACTACGACATAAGTTTCACTTTGTTAACTAAAAAGTCTTTTTAAAAAATCATTGGATTATCTCTATTAATAAATATTTTATTGAATAGTGAAAATTTACTTTTCAACAAATAATTTTTGTTTTACCAAGAGTACTAAAAGATATTCTATTTAAAAATTTCGTAATCTATGTTTAATTTCCCTTGGAACGATACCAAACACTTATATGGCATGCTTATAACTCTTTACTAGGAAATCTTCAAAAGTTATCCCTTCTGCAAAAATTTGTTATTATGAGTCTGTTTTCACATCTTGAATCATTGAAGTCAGGTTAAAAATGAACACAAACACTTATAAAAAGAAATATAAGAAATAGTTTTATAGATTGGTAACTTTTGAAGATTTCCTGGTAAGGAGTTAATAAAATTTTTTTGGACTTAAATAGACCTTTAAGTCTACAATGTGAAATTTATGGCCTTATTTATGATTTGCTGAAGCAATCCCGCAATTTCCAAAAATAAAAAATAACTTATAAAAATTTAATTTTTTACAATTTTTGCTGGGCCCAATGTCGTTCCGCTAGTCGCAAACACTGCACCTGAGTCTTACCAAATTTGGAATTTCACATTGTCAAATGGGAATATTTCGGGAACTGTAGGAGGTTACCCACACAAGCAAGCATGGTTTGTGTTAGTACCCTATGGGGAAGGAGGAGTGAATTGACCTAAAAGTGACTGGTTAAAGAAGGACTTATCACAGGACTGGTATAATTTGATACTGAAGTGGGTTAAGCAGTGTCAATTGACTGTGACTGGTAAAGGGAGGACATACCACTTAACCAGAATGCTTATTAACAAGAAAAAGCCATTTGCCTAGAATTTTACCCATTGGAAGCTGTTTAGTTTTCGTTTATTTTATACGACATGGCCCTTTTGCGACAGTCTTGTGGTATGTCCGTCTTTGATTAGTCCTGTGGCATGCCAATATGTGGTTTAAAGCAGGACAAATGACCCCCTCCTATGACAAGCCAATGTTAAAGTTGCCAGTTTTTTACATAGAGTAGGGTTTAGCAGAGGACCGGTCTCAGGCACGAAGGGACCGCAGAACCGGTCCCATTTCCCATAGGGTACCTACTTGCAGATTACAAATATGTTAATTTTTTGAAAATCGGATTAGAAACCAAAAAATAGCGAGTACTCAAAATTTGATATACAAACAGTTCCCTAATTTGGGTGGTCATATGCCGCCCCGGGGATCTGGAAGGCTAAAAATCAGAACTTAAGCTCGATATTACTTATGCCTGTTCCAAAATTTTTTTTGATATATCTTTCTGTGATATTTCCCACTGTGGACTCGTAATTATATTTGAAATTGGCTAACGTATTTCGTGAACTGAGTCAAAAACGCAGTTTAAAATTTTTAAAAGCAAACATTTTACATTTTTTTTTATAAAAAACAAGGCTTGAGAACATAGTTCTAGAGTGAAACTTTGGAATTTTTTAACACTAATTTTTTGCAAGGTTGGAAATTTCTTCCTGGTAGGCTATTTATGTCATACAAAATATTTCATTGAAAATAATTTGTCAGACACATCTTTGAAACTCCTCATATGCAATTTTGTCCTAGACATTACGAAAACATATTAAAAATTTTGTAAATGTATATTTTTGTAAAAAAACCAATAAGCAAATATAATTTGTGAAAAACCAATAAGCAAAAATAAAATTTCTAAAAAACTTGTTTAAAACGCAAACTTAGAATTCAATATGTGTTTTGATATAACAACATGATGACATTTAGAAAATCTAAAGGCGAGACTTAAATGAAGTCAGACACTATGCAATACTCAAATGTGAAGGTATTAAATGTCTCAGGCAAAAAAAAAAAAAAGGCATATTATAGATAGATATTTATAGTAGATATTTGTGTGCATAATACAGTTAAACCACGATTGGCTTTCGATTAAATGTGTTATGAAATATTTAAATGCAGGCAAACACTGTGTTCGGTATATGATGTTGATGAATTTTTCCATAAAATCAATATAATTACACTGAAAGTCGTTCATTTAAACTTTTTATTAAGTTAATGCAATTTTTCATAAAATTGTATAAAAACTATTATTTTTTTTTTTTTTATTAATTAATAATCATATAATTACAAATTATAGGCTATTACCCTAACCGAGCACTAGCTACTATGGCCTTCGGCGCGTTGTAGCGAAAACAGACCAGTGCCTCTGGTGGGAATCGAACCCACGACCCCGGCACTGATAAGCCAGCACGCTACCAACTGACCTACCGGGGCGCACTATTATTTTATTAATTAAAAGTTTCATACAACTAATGAAGATGTTTCATTAAAAAAATTGTTTCATAAAAAGTAAAAAAAAACTTTTCATTAATTGAAATTATTTTATAGATTTTCGCTATTTGCTAGACATCCATTGTTTAGTTTTTAATAGAAGTCTTGCTTAAATACATATTGCAAGTACCTAGAGTATAAACGTGTTGCAAAAGTCATAGTTTGTGCATCGTTTTAACCCTTAAAAGGCGAAAACAAACTAAAAATAAAATAGGGCTTATCAAATTTTTATAATAAGCCCTTCAATTGTAAAAACATTTTCGTATATTTTCTGCAGAAAAAAAGTTTTATTGATTAACTCAAAAATTTCATTTTTTTTTCGACCAAACAAATTTTTTTCTGTGTATGAGAGAAATTATTTCATGTAATTTGGATATTCGTAATGTTTATAAATTCAAAAAAAAAAAAATGTTTTTTTTTTAAATTTCAAACATTTGTTTTAATATAATCTTATTCAGTTTGAATAATCGTGATGTCACTGTATCCACTGAGGAAATAAGTAGAATGAATTTTTTTATGTATGAAGTAGTTGACATTATTTGAACATTGAACAAAACTGAATATTACTGGCAACTAACAACTGAGCTTTAGATTTATCTATAGGTTTTATTTAGTATGTTTAAAAAAAAACGCCATGCATGCTGCCATATGTACGAAAATAAGAGCATTTCATATTAGGTGTAAAATATAATATATGGCCTCTTGAAATACCCTTCAGGCATACGAGTAATCCAAAAAGGACTGATTTTCTTAATTGAACTTTTAAATGTATATATTTACTCTGAGGAAAAAACTGCTAAAAATAGCTGTTTTCTTATTTAATCATTAGTAAGATAAGAACATCAAAAAAAGTTACTACATATTTTTAGATAAAAAATTAAAATTCAAAACTTTTACTAAACCTACACACAGAGAAAAAATTAAGCAAATTATTTGGTATAACTGACACAACGAAATTGGTTAATAAAACTGAATTTTAGTTGCAACCCTTAAAATATTCAGAAATCACATTTGAATATGGTTGTAGGGTAGAAGTAGGAGGTTTCGCCAGTGGGGAACATATGCCACCCTTGATTTTCGCTGAATCTAAAATAGTTATTAAAATATTCCTTCCCATAATTATTGCAGTTATTGATCATCTTTCATGTCACCAAATATTACACTTGCACTTCACACTTCGTCAAGGATAGGCATGACTTTTTTTTTTTTTTTTGAGTTGTCAAAGATAGATATGTTTTTTCGCGTGTTAAAACAAAATACCCTTTAACATGTCGAAGCATTGATATTAAATTATAATATTAACATAATATTTAAAACTTATTTCTAAAAAGTATAAAATTATGTGAGGGGCTGATCATGGGGCACAATAAATTCGATGAAAATAATATTTTTGGAATTTACATAAACTTACATAAACATACAAATTTAAACATACAAATTAAAGCTAAGATGTGTAACATTTTAGTTAAAAAAGAATTATTCCAAAAAAAAATTGTTGATTAAATAACAACAGCGCTTTAAAGAAAAGTGTCGAATGCTCCCCCTTCTACCCAACCTACTAAACGATTTAAGTGCCTGTAGCCACCAATATACGGTTGCTTTATTTTTGTGTGTGTATGCTTCTGAACACGTAAGTATTCTATAATTTGGCAAATACCACCTGTTAATAGACCACCTGTTTTTTTAAATGCAAAAAAGTGAATTCCGAGTGCTCATTAAACATTATTTTTTGAGAAAAAAACCGCCCATCAAACCAAGGAAATGCTTGATAAATACTATGGGGACTCTGCACAATCGATTTCAATGTTAAAAAATGGTTTACTGACTTTCGTTGTGGTCGCACAAGTACAAATGACGCTGAACGTTCTGGAAGGTCTTGAGGTCAATACACCCGAAAATGTTGAAAAAATCCATGATATGGTGTTGGCAGATCCAAGAGTAAAAATGCGTGAGATTGTTGATGCCATCGGCATTTCATATGGCAGTGTGGTTTCGATTTTAAATGATCTGTTGGGTGTAATAAAGCTGTTTGCAAGATGGGTGTCGCGTTTGCCCTCAATTGACCATAAACGGTATTGTGTCCAATAAAGTGATGGCTACAGTTTTTTGGAATGCACGCGGGATAATCCACATCGATTACCTTCAGAAGGGAAAAACAATAAACGCCGAATATTATGCCAACTTATTGGACCGATTTAACGAGAATTAAAAAAAACGACCCCTTATTTCCAAGAAATACCTATTTTATGGGCCTCGAAAACTCCTATTTTGTGGAAGGGATACAAAAATTGGAGAAACGTTGGACGAAATGTATTGAAAAATATTTTTTTTTTTTTTGCAAAAAAAAACTGTTTCATTCAAAAAATCACGGACTTATTGATCCGCCCTCGTATATTAGTGTAGACTTTATTTTTTATGTTAAAATGCACTGCATTATATGATGAGTCATGTTTCATGGAAGGGTCAAATGTCATTTTGGGGGTCTTGTGTTCAAATGCGATTTGTTTGTGGAAAATATATGGTGGTAGTTATCTCAATTGGTTGGTCTCTGAGATATCATGTAAAGTTTAAAAATTATGGTCCATTATGGATCGATACTTGAGTAAAATTTTGAAGTTTTTCAATTTACGTGAGGTAATTTTTCTGGAACCGAAAGGGTCCGGAAAAATCTTCTTAAAATTGCTTTTTTACACGCACGTCTAATTCTTAATTATGACTCAATCTGAGACCAATAATTTATTTACACTCCCAATATTACAGCCAGTGTGATGGCATGAAAGAAATAACGTAAAGTTAAAAGCAAAGTCAGCCAAAAGGCGTTTGCATTGACACAGTGACATATGCAGCACTTTTGCTTATACGATTTTTTTTCCTACTTCCACATTTCTAAAGATAGTAGATGTAGTATTAAGTATAAATAGCATATACAGAAAAAAAACGGCTGCTTAAGAGAGTATTTTGAAAAGTTCTATCGGAATTTTAGCAATTTTTTTTTTCAATTTAACATTATTTTTCATTCTTTTCTTTATATTTTTGCTAAGTAATATGGTATGCAACACCAGCTGTATAGAATGTTTTAACCATAATTCAATGTCCAATAATGGTTTTGTGTCTTTGACATAGGAATAGTTTTTGTGAAGTTATATTTTTTTAACTTCAAAAAAAAATATATTAAAGCCATTTATGGCAAATTTAAGCAAGCATTAAAAAAAGCTTTAAAAATATAGACATTTGATATTGTATAATTTTTTTTTTTTTGGTATTTTCAATGCGAACATGTTTGAGCACGTCATTATGTCAGAAAGTTTATATCATACCATATAATATCATTCAGTTTTCATATTTCATTGTGTATGTATTAGAATGGGTTGTCAATACAATTTCCACCTTTTTTTATTTTATTTTTTTTTCTTTGATAGGTGTCAATAAAGTTAAAGGGAGTTGAGAATGTACATTAGGGCTATAATTTTTGTTTGTAACATTTTTACCTATACTAAGGATATTATGAAGGCAGCATTTGTAGTCAAAAACAAATGAAATTTCACTTAAAGAAAGGGCAACTAATATTTCATTAAATTCAACTAAAATTTGTCATTTGTTTTTACTAACAATTGTAGACAAAAAGAACCATATATGTTAGTGAAAAATAAACAAACATTTACTTTTTTATTTTTTTAAATAACAAAACACAACTGTAAGAAATGAATGTAAAATCATATAACAGTCAGTTGATGTGGTTTGTTTTTTTTTAATGAACTACAGGGTTAGAAAAAAATTAAATTTGTTCCATAAATAACTGACATTTATATTAAAAATAAAGAAACTGTATTACAATCCAAGCAACTACATATTTTTGAAACAGAAGTTCCCTGAGTGGTATATTCACGTGATGGATAATACTCTATTGATAAAAAAATGCTTATTCATTTTGAATCAAAAACCTAACGCAGGAAGTGTAACTTCCAAAAATGTATTTTTTTTCAAGTTTTTACAGTTAAAGTTGCATTAATGATCTAAAATTACTGTGCAACATTTTTTAAATTATATTTTACGCTATATGTTAGTTATTCTGCGAATTTTGGTGCCAATATCGCGAAAAACGCTAAAATCATTTTTTATCCAAATCCGCGAGACCAGTGAAATTTAAAAACTTTTGTGTCACAGGCATCGTTGATATGTAATTACTTTTAAATTTTAGGAAAATATACATTTTTTTTTTTTTTTTTTTTTTTTATTTCAAATTTAAGAACCAAGCCTTTAAGGCCAAATATGGTTCAAATACTACTCCATTATCAAAAGTTACAAAATTAATCACTTAAAGAGCATCAACATGTTGTTTAAGTTTACTATTAAAGGTGGTATCTGTGAATGCAAATAATTTAAAATATTTGGGAAGGATATTCCACACCCTAGTTATACGAACATGAAAAGATCTTTCATATATAGATGAGGATATACGGTGACATATTATCTGAGGGTTTCTACTTGATCTAGAAAATCTAAAATCATCATTCGGGACAATGTCGCATAATGACTTTTCGAAAAAGTAACAAAATTCTCAATTTAATAAAATTCTCAAAAGAAAACCCAACAAAGTCAATTACAAAGGGAGACACATGATCCCTTAATCTCAGTTTATAAATATATCTAATAATACGGTAAAAAGTAAGAAGCAGCCTTCTTAGAACAACGCTGTTGGTACCTAAAAATCCTTCCATAGCATAAATAATCTTCGACATGAGCAGTGAACTGGCAATATGCTTCCTCACGCGAAGAGGCAAATATAAATCTAATGAATATAACCGTCTAATGGTACTATTAACGCGGGAACATATATGATCAATATGTTTTTGCAAAACTCAAATTATTATCTATAAAAACGCCTAAACATTTAATTTCAGAAACGGAACTTAGCGCCACATTATCCAACGATAAATTTAAGTCATTTGAATCTAAACCAAAACACATTGCCAGAGTTTTACCAGGATTAATATTCAACCCATTCTCCCGCATCCACAGACTGATTTGGCTAAGAAAAAATCAATGTTGGCTTTCAACGCATCTAATTGCGACTGTCTATATGACGTTAATATAACACTGTACTAAAATACATTATAAAATTTGCCCTGTGGCGATGTCTCAACTTAAAACGCAAAAGTTGTCAACCCTGAACGTAAAAACCATACGTCAATCTGGTAACATTGTGAAATAGAGACGAAGGAGATTAGAAAAATAAGCAAAAATCTAAAAATAGAATATTTGTGTTGTTAGGAAAGAAAAACTGCAATTAAGCTGCATTAGATTCGAGGCCATACTTGGGTGTGATTGCTAAACGGTCATGACTTGGTATTGTTATGTTTGTAATGTAAGATGAGCGCAGGTTTGATTCTTACAGCCGCAAGTTGTTGAAAAATTTATCATATAGAGAAAATCTGACACTTATAAGACACAAATAATAATACAATATAAATGGAAAATCACTGATTAGCCTGTACATAAAAAATGCAGAAACTAGTCTAGTCTGATTTAAAAATTAATAGTGTTTATAATCTTTAGAGAAAAACGTTTATTCTTCTTCTTAACCTCAACATTTCTAAATACATCTAAAAATTGTTTATCTGCTGAAAACAAAATCTGAACATCATCAGCATATAAAAATGTCTCAATTGAGTTATTATCAAAAATATTAACAAAATCATTCAGGTACATCATAAACAAAATGGGGACAATTACTGATCCCTGAGGTACACCACTAGTAACCTCCAAGGTCAAAAAAAAATTGTGTTGAAAACCGGAAAAAAATAATATAGCGTTTATTTATATTTTTTATGGATTTCATATGTAAAATTTGATATTTGCAAAAAAAAATCAAAAGTTATAACCCTACTGGTCATATAAAGTGTACCGATTTTTTTCCATACACATGTAATTATTGAAATTAAAGATATACAACTATAAAATAATAATAATTGGGGGAAAGTATTAATTATTAAATCTGGATATGAGGTATTTCAAACATTTTCGACACCTATTGACTTTAGGTGCCTCTTATTTTAGATTTTTTTTTTTTTGATTTGAGAGAAACGATAGACAGGGTTAGGTAGACTATACTTAAAAACAGAACATAGATTCATGAAGAAGGGTATTCACCTAAAGAACTGATGGCAATTTCAATTTCGAAAAATTAATAAAACTTACGAAAGTTTTGCCATTCAATTTATTTTTTTGCTTGCAGTTTTACACTTTCATATCCAAACAAATACAAGGAATAGTTACAAGACATGGGAAATACATTCACTGAAAATTTAATTTTCATATTGCTGCTTGTTGAAAAATTGTATAGTACACTAAGAAAACACATTACCAAGTAATGGCATTACATTACACATTACATTACACCGTTACTTCACTGATGAATTTTACAGGCAATGAACCTAAAAGTAATGGGTGGACTTATTACATTATAAAGGGTAAAGTAACTGGTTACTTATATGGTTACTTGGTAGGTAAAAGAAATATGTCTATAAATAGGTTTTCATACAAAAATGAAGTATTACAAACATTTTTTTTAAATTAAATTTATAGCGTGGTCATGCTGGGTCTCTGGTTGTTAGGCGAGAACTCTACCAACTGAGTTATCGTCACTTATAATAATGGGTTACTTAAAATGCAAATGCATTGCATTTTATTTGTGAAGTTAAAAATATATACTAGAATGCATCTTAAATTAACAATTTGTTGTATTTCGTTCATTATACTCCCCGGTTTATTGCAAATAGTTCCAAATGGAAGAACTAACATTTTTTTTTGGAAAAATTTAACCCGAGCCGCTCGACGGCATATATTTCTTTAAATATATCTAACTTTGGAATTCTAAGGATATTTCGTTATTTAAAAATTCCACAAAAGTTTTTGCCCGCTAACTTATAGCAGACTTTATCTACTGACAGGTCCTTACATGATTTATGGTTCTAATACTTCAGAAAGTGTTGTTTATTTAATAAACAGTAAAAACACAGTGTAGTATGACTAGAGATTCTAGCCTATACACGAACCATGTTTATTAGTTAAAATGTTTTATTTTTGATTTGAATTAGTTCAATTCTTCCAATTTTGTTTTTTTACTTCTCATCGAGTAAATATAACAATACGGGTAAAGCGTTGATCTTTTTCCTTCAAAATTTGGGTAGAATATTCTAGCCCTTCTACATTGGTTCTCTGATGATTTTCGGTGACGCGAAATGAAACATGTAAGGACCTGTCAGTAGATAAAGTCTGCTATAAGTTAGCGGGCAAAAACTTTTTTGAGTAATAAATAAATATTGCACGGTTTTTTGTTTAACAAAAAACAAATGATCTTGAACTTGAATAATCTTGCTCACATCATAATTTATGATAGAAGATCGAAAAATAAACTTTTGGTTTTAATTTTTAAAATTTAAAAGTAAAACATTCCACGAAATGGTTAGAATTAGGAAAGTAATGGATTATCTTATAGGAATTTTAAAGGATAGCAATGTGTATAGACTGAAGATGAATAAAACATCTAACTTCTCTTCTCAGCTTTACTTTACATCGATTTCTTAGTTTTTTTTTTTTATTTTGTTTATTCTATCTAGACATAAAGTCTATTTGGGTAATTGAATTCAATATATAGAAGGTACCTAATTTTAATATTTTTTTGAAACGATTTTCATCTATCGGCAGGTAACAGAAATATAGGTTGCAAAGTTTCCTGCCTCATAGAGTTCGGAAAAGAGAATCGTTACATAAATTTAATTTAAAAACTATAGGTCGCATCGACGATGCATCAAATTTTTCTGATTTTGTTGTTATTAATGCCAGTAAATTGTAATTGTTTCAAAATTAAAAAAGAACGATAGCTTTTTTTGTAATTTTTTTTTTTTTTTTTCAAATGTTGCTTTTTTCTCGGCACTAACAAAGGAAATATATGCAAATTTACCATTATTTTAGAAATAAAAACTGTGTGATAATAAAATACAGATGTGGCTTTATCGTATGTAATCAAAAAGGATGTGTCTTGGTTACTTATGTCATTCGCTGTATTCAGTCAAATTATTCGTTACATATTTGTAACGCCAGGCAGTAAAGGTCTAAAACCTCCAAAGTTTTTGTTGCGTTAAAAATATATGATTAACGCAGATATATATAGCACACTCAAACACATAGACAAAAGGTTATTAATGTCAAACAAAAAAATTATTTACAAATAATGAAAATGATAATTATTTACAAATAATGAAATAAGTTTGAGACCATACTCTATATTTCTTTATTATGATGTTGTCCTAACAAATAATCTATAGAGTTTTTGTTTTCAAATTTATTAATTGACCACTTTCAGGAATGTGTTGATAGATCTTTTTCAAGAATTTTCTAGATTCCCATCATCAGTATACGTTTTGAAAGAGGTAACAATCCTATGTAAAACATCCAGCATTCATACAAACTAGTTTTCTTACTAAATGAGAACTAATTTATGAGCTCGAAGTTAAAGATTATCAGCATTGATCAAAAATAAATTGAAAACTTGTTTGGTATGTGCAAGGTCTACCTTTGGTAGATATTCAATACACGTTTTTTGTTTTTTTCTTTTTATTTGCACACTTGTTTTGTTTAAAATAAAAACAAAAACAAAATGTACAGGGGGAGTAAACAAGACCGTACTTTGTCTTTTATACAAGTTTGATATAATTTTTATTAAAAATAAAAATTATGTTTTTTCGACCTTTAATTGTGCAAATATATATATATCAAACTTGTATTTACAAATATTTTGCCGCAAAGTGTAGAAAGTTTTTGGAATTCCTCATATACATTTTAAATACTGAAAAATTAAAATCAGATTAGTTTTTTAAAATAAAATCAATGAACCCGCCTTAAAACATTGTTACTGGCTTAAATATGTAATCAACGAAATTCTAATATTTCTCACAAGCTAAAAAAAAAAAAAATTGTAAATTCAATTCCCTTAAAAGTATGCTTTAAAATATTTATAATATTTGATCCTTTAACTATAGTCTTTAGTAAACATGATTTTATTTTTATTTTATAAAGTTAATTTTCAAATAAATTTTATTTCTAAAAGCAAATAACCACAAAACAGAAAACTTTTCAGTTTTAAACCCCTTTTTTCTGGTTGTGTTGTATTGAACTTTGTATGTGTTTAATATAAATTTATATAAATTCCATACATAAAATATTTGCCAAACAACAACGTAACAAATTCACAAACATATTTCTGTCAACAAAGTTAACTTTTCACATGTTTTTGTTGCTGTTTCATTTGGGTAAAAACAAAGGTACAAACAAAGTTGTTATATAGCAGCTTGTTTGGCTATAAAATTTCCCCCTGTACCTTTTTCTTTATATTTTTATATAAAAAAGTTTGTTTTACTGTTGCTATATTTTGACATCTATGGTGTCAAACCACAAATGTATACAACAGTTTTTTTTGTGTGTTTTGCTGAAATTGTAATTCTCTTACAACATTAACCCTACAATGTACAAAAATAATTTATGAAAGTAAATTGATCTATGTAATTGTTGACGTATGAGTAATATTGAATTATAACACAAAAATATTAATCATACTCACCCAAACATATTTATTGTAGTAATGATAAATGAATTTGCTAGTGCAAATATTTTTTTCAACAAATAATCTTTTATTGCAATAGATAATTTCTTAGTGTCAAATTAGTTTTTAAACAAATTCAAGGCCTTCTATGAGATACCATTCACCATAGTGCAATTAAGGTCATATTATAGGAAGCGAACAAATTACGAAAAGTAGATCCCTTCTTAAATGGGCGTACAAATTAGCGATACACTAAATACAGAAAATAATTTAAATGAAATTGCTAAGTGTGCATTTTATAATTGGGCCACTTTAGGCACCTAATCTTAATAGGACTAGGTGACTCAATTATCTTCTTTTTTTAAGGAAAGCAACACTCAGGAAATATTTCTTTTTAAAAAAAGAACATGGTTTTTCAAAAACAATATTTGGTAGCATTTTGAAATAATAATATTTGGTTACCTTTTATAAAATAAAAATGTTTCTGGGTCGTTCCAAAAGCAACGTTGATAGTCATCAGTTCGACCCCCAGTTCTCCTAATTAGTATGAGAAAACAGTTCTGCCGGGCCGGCAAATCTTAATGAACTTCGGATATGTTGTAGAAGATACAAATTAAAGGGACACGTGTTTTTTTTTAGCTGCCCAGTCACATGTTTAAGCTTTACTAAGTGGGCTCAAAAATTACCTCATTTTACGTTTCTTTGGTTTCTTTCGTTCTATTAAAACTATTCACAAATTTGGTATCAAATGAAAGGGGGTTTAAAGACAAATTCAATGGTGAAGAAACTATGCCCAACGATTTTAAACTATTTCTGTTATTAAAAAATATGTGTTTTGAGTAACATTAAATCTGTCGCTTTATTACGGAATTTTAGTTGTATTAAAAATAGTACATAGCAATGCATATTTAATTTAATCGAGGGGTTATCTGATCTTTTCCGATATTCGAAACCGTTCGGTTTTTATGGGACTTTTCCCAAAGAGCATTTTTTCCTCTATTTCAAATAATTCAAAAATGTGGCAACTCTGGGTCTACTATATAGGCAATACGGGTATCAAAATTTTTGTTTTCTTGAGTACTTTAACCCTGCGTACAAATAAATCTAGTTTTCGCAAAATACAGTTACGTTTACATACAAAAACAAATGCATTTTCTACCCTACTTATTACCCCTTAAACGTGAGATTGGGCAGCTAAAAAGAATACGTGTCTCTTTTTTTGTTCTCCTTTACAACATATCCAAAGTTTATTAAAATCTGCAAGTTCGGGTCGGTATACTTCCCTTGTAACACAAACAATGAGAGTATTCACGATGGCAAATATATATACACTGCGTTGCAAAACTATAATTACACATTAATTTCACTAATTTTCCTAAATTAAAAAAAAGTTGAAGAGCATAACCCGCATATGTGTAAAACCAAAGGATAATTAAATTTAACAAAACAGCAATTCATTTATTTTTATTTTACTATTTAAAAAGGAATAACAAAATCAATTAGTGTTTCATAACTATAAATACACTTAATTTAATATATCAAAATTTGAGAAATATATTTTAAAGCTGCAGTTTTAATAAAGCGTGAAGTGCCTTTTTTTTAATCAAGATTTACTTGAAATTATTCCGTTATATATCTCCATGCATCAATAACTGCTACTTTTAGATGAAAAACGCTTTCAAATGGACGGTTTTCTGCGTAAACTCAACGGGTTAATAATCCCCAAATATTCCCAATGGGTAGTTGATCCGGAGAACATGCGGGCCATTCTATTACTCTTATATTTGTTGATGATAGTCATTACATCGTCTGACGACTTACATGTACTGAGGCATTGTCTTGTTGGAAAATAAATTCTTCTTCGTTGCTATTTCAATAAATGGCAAAAATTTCTCTTATAATACTGTAATGTACTCTGAAGAATTCAGTCTGGTGCTTAGAAAACCCAAATCAACCATACCATCGAAACAAAAAGCGGCTCAATCCATTAAGGATTAGCCTCCGAAATTTATTTTTGACAAATATCGTGGTACCTTACATAGGTCTCTTTAATAGTTGGTAAAACCATTTGGCCCCTCAAGATTTAACTTTTTCTCATCAGAAAAATAAGTTTTAAAAGAAATTATTTTTAAACAGTCCTAACAACAACAGGTACTAACTTACCTTTCCCCATCTGGTTTGTAAATTGATTTTAGCGAATTCAAGTCGAGAATTTTAGTGGCGGGGCAATAACCTTGGCACATATGTACATCAACTTTTGGCGAGTAATCCTCTGGGAATCTTTGAAGTGCCAAGTTGTGGTTGATTTGGACATACTAACCTAACATTCATTGATAATCTGATTGACACTCTTCATTGAGTTGATTGTTTTAAGCCGGTCGCAATCAGAAAGTTTTTTTTTTTTTTTTGAGCCGCCTGTTTTATATTTATCATAAGCACTCGGATTATTTGGAAAATTTGTGACAACCACATATGAACACTTTATTTTTCTAGCAATTTCTCGATTAAAATTGCATAAAAAACCAAAAAAAAATTCTTAAATTTTTCTTTATTTGCTATTCTATTTTGTTTACCGTTATATGTATGGAATTATAGTTATGAAACTCTAACAACATATTATTACATAATTTTTCTCTTAAATCAATTTACTAATCTCTAAAATGTTACACAATAAGAGATTAGTTATCTCACTCTTAAAAACAACTGTTCTCAAAACCTGTTTGTAATATTGGAAAGAATAGAAAAAATCCTTTGTAATTACAGTTATGCAACGCAGTGTATGTTTATCATAAGTATGTTTGCATGTCCCAAACATAATATTTATAAAACTTAAAATAAGAAAATTTTAATCATTGCAAATATATATTTAATTACCTGCACACTAGGGCAGGTCGATTTGAAGGGAGCCAAAAAAATCGCTCAAGTCACAAAAAAAATCGTATTCTAAGGATTGAAATAGGAAACTTTGCCGGAGGAACCATACCTCTAAAACGAATGCTGACCCTACGGGTCAAATTTTGAAAAATCCCACTTTGACCCATTTAGAGTGCCCCAATCGAGTCCAACCTAATCGAATATGCATTCATCTGCTAGAGCGTCTTCCGGAGAAAGAAAGACCCTATTCTTGGAAAGACTCCTACTACTTTCTGAAATATCTCAATCCCGAGATTGGTCCATTTTGCTATAAAAACACGGCTAAAAGGGCCCTCTTTCCACTTCAATATCAACCCCTTAACAGGTACCTAGAATGATGATGTATGCATTAATCTGCTAGCGCGTCTCCCGGAGAAGCTCCTCCTACTTTCTGAAATATAAAAGTAGGATTTTTCAAAATTTGACCATACGGGTCAAAAGTCGGGACATCAGAATTCGTTTTAGAGGTATGGTTCCTCCGGCAAAGTTTCTTATTTTGATCCCTAGAATACGATTTTTCTTGTCGCTTGGGCGATTTTTAAATCAACCAGCCCTACTGCACACATATTCAAAAGTATCTTTCTTCTGCGTGTTCTTATGAATTTTTGCATTAAATCGGAAAGGATTCATTAAAATTCGAACAATGTAACTTCTCATAAAAAATCGAGTTTTTTTTTATGAAATTTTAAAATTAATTTTACTTATTTAAAGTTTCACAAAAAGTTTTATTAAAAATATGAAGCTTTTCATCAATTTTAAGAGAAACTTTATTTACTGGGTAAAGAAAAATTATATTAACTTCAAATATATATAAAAAAAATTACATATATAGAACGTCAAACATTTGAGGGTTAAATATTTATAAGAAAAATTTTTTGGTATAAAATTTTGTTTTACTTTTATTTCAACCAAGGACGGATTGTAATACACAACCCTTGGGGGATTTTTTCATTTTATTCCGGTTGACGAGTAACAAAATTGTTTCATTCAATTTTATTTCTGTTTTTTTTTTTAACTTTATTATTATAAATTTATTTTTTGATTCTTATTTATAAAATTTTATATATTAACAATAACCTAAAGGCTTTTAGTTTCTAACAATAAAATGT
The DNA here is from genome assembly GCA_021234595.1 of Delia radicum. Classification (NCBI taxonomy): domain Eukaryota; kingdom Metazoa; phylum Arthropoda; class Insecta; order Diptera; family Anthomyiidae; genus Delia; species Delia radicum. Next base: position 224,884,743 of record CM037851.1, read on the forward strand.
AATAAAAAAAAATTCTTACGTTCTTTGTTTGTGTTTAGAAGGTGTAAAAAAGTACATTTAACTTAAATATTTTGTAACAACTTGTGACAATAAATAATACTCGTATGTATACAATACATTTTAAGGGCGGGTAACATATCTTTAAACATAACACCTTAGAGTTTAAAATTAATTACAAATATTAGGAAGTAAAGAGCATTTTCCTGAACAAGTTTTAATGAATATTTTCACAAAGAAAATGAAAAATTTCTAAATTTTTTTAAAAAACCTTCATCATTTTTATGAAAATATTTCAAATAAAACTTATTTATTAGATATGTAAAATTTTTAATAATTCAATGTAAATGTTTCATAAAATTTAATGAAAAATGGCCTTAATTGAATTAAGATTTTCAATGTAGTTCGTATTGCAGCGATACTTCCATTCGCTAAATGCAAAAATGCTTTTCTAAAACTGCGGGTTATAATGAGATCTTTGGCTAGATCGAAATACTAATATCAGCCTAGCTAATATGTTTGATTTGCTTACTTTTTGCAATTATACGGAGGTTGATAGTTCGTTGTAAATTAAACATAACATTAAAATAATCTCGATGTATATAAAAACAAAGAACTAATAAAAATGCAAAAATATAAGACAAAAAAAATTTTCGTGGGCGAGTTTTAATGAAATTTTTCACAAAACTAATAAAGTTTTCTTCACTAAGTGAATGAACTATATAAAAAAGCCTCATTACTTTTATAAAACTATAAAATGAAATTTTTCATAAAATTTTATAAAAATCTGCATTAATTTAATGAAAAGTTTCAATGCATGAATTCCAGTGACAATTCATACACACAGAGAAATGAAGTGCCAACTGAAATGAAAAGTGTATTTTAATGGTAACAACTTATAAAGGGTCCGCCATCTAACGTTTTTTTTCAACTAGTGCTTATTTCGTGAATAGTAACACTTAGCTCATGTCTGATTTAAGAGATAATTAGTTTTATCCTTCCGCTGAACGAATATGGTCCGTATGTTCGTTATCTTGTGAAAAAAGTGAAAGAAACTGGCATCCTCATCGATAAACCAAAGCGTGAAAAGCCAAAAACAGTGCATACACCCGAGAATATTGCGGCTGTGGCAAAAAGTGTGCGTGAAGCTCCATCAACATCAATTCACCGTCGCACAGTGGTCAATTTCGCGAGATAGCGGTCAAAACTCTATAACTTTTGACCGGATTGGTATTTTTTTACGCAATTTGTTTTGTTCAATAGGAGGGACTTTAAGCTTCAATTTGCGTGTTCAAACGTAAAAATCGACTGATAGGAACGTAAGTAATGTGGAGTTAAAAATGCATTTTAATTTTTTGTTGAGTTTCCATGTAAAAGTTGAATATTTTGACATTTTAAATAGGTATTTTTTATAATTTCTTATTTTCTTCAATCGTATTTTACAACCAATACTTATTTATTATTCCTAAACTTAATTTTGGTCAGAAAATGCCAACATTTGGCCCCTGACATTTATTTAGTCTCAATATTCACAGGGGCCAAAGGTTGGTTTTTTTTGGAAGAAAGCTAATTCTTGTGAGGATTAAACTGAAAAATAACACTGAAATTCCCAACAATATCAATTCCATTTGAATATATTATATACAGAACACAACATCGATAAAATTTTAAGTAAACTTTTACTATTGATTTAAAGTGCACATATATTTTATTTAAATGTATTAATAAAAATTTATACTAAAATTAGAAACAAATTATAATCTTTACGCTAGTATTAATTAAACAATATTAGTAAAAATTTCTTCCAAATAGCTTTGATTTTCATTTTGCAGTAGTTGTTTAGCTTCTTCATCTAACTTTAATGAGGTTGATTTCCATTTTTGTCGAATACTGGACATATATGGGTCTGATGTGCACAACAAAATATTAATAAGATCTTCATTAGTACAATATCTGGAAATTTTTCTTGTATTGTGCTCGCGAAAGAATCTGTAGTCTTTGTTCCTTTTTTCTTGCGCTTCTTCTGAGAGATCTTCAATTGGAAGCATATTGTGCTGAATTATTTGTTCCCCATGGAACAAAATTTTTTGGCTTTTTAAAAATAAGTTTATTTTTTAGCCATTCTTGGTTGCGCGAGTAAAACAATTTCTTGTTTCTGGAACATTGATTGTACCGTTTTCTTAAAGTATTTAAAAAGTTTTTTATTTTTAAGTTATGAATTTTAATTTCTTGTTTGTCGCATATTTTAAAGAATGGATTATTCATTATATGTAAAATAATGTCGTTTTCATCTTTCCGTTCAAAATATATATCAGATAGAACACTATAACTGAATTTAGCCATTGTTTAAACAATAATGAAGAAAAAAAAATGAATGCATGGATTAATATACTATTGCTCGAAGTTTCAACATGATCTTTTTACCTTTTTGAAACATAATATAACAGGTACTTGGTTTTACCTGTTATTTCCATTGGTTTTAAATTTATTTGCAATTTTCAGGTATTTAAGTTGTGTAATATTAGATGGCAATAAAATCTTTTTTACCTTTTCCAAATGAATTTCTAGATACCACGTAATTTGAGAGTTAACAGGTACTGGTAATAATATAACAGGTACTTGGTTTTACCAGTTATTTCCATTGGTTTTAAATTGATTTGCAATTTTCAGGTATTTAAGTTATGTAATATTAGATGGCAATAAAATCATTTTTTACCTTTTCCAAATGAATTGCCAGATACCACATAATTTGAGAGTTCTATTGACATTTTTGTCAAAATTTTGATACACCCTTCTATGTGGACTAGGTCCAAATATGGGCCAACTTCTCCTAATTTCAACAGAATTATTTTTTGGGTCCATAAGAACTCTTGTACAAAATTTCATCAAAATATATGCATAATAGCCACTTTCACATACAAATAACTTCTCAAAAAATATGACGTGCATTTGTACCGAATATCTTACCTTGGGTCAGAAAAATTGCTGTAGCTCAAAAAGTGCAGTCCCGATGCATGGACATGTATATATAGGAATGTAGGGGACAGTTAGGACTACAAAATAGTAAATTTGTGTTTTGACTCAGCTTGACTCACAGGAGTTGTGCTCTATGAAGTAGGAAATTTCCGAGAAATTTGACCTTTTTAAAAAAAAATATTTAAATTGTTCTGAAAACAGTAAATAGGAAATAAGTTAAGTTACAACACAAAATTTATTTCGTCCAAAAATCTTGAAAAACAAAAAAGTGATGATCATTTAAACTTTAAAAATTAACTAAAAATATTATAAATTTACTAAATTTTGAAAAAGCCCATTTTGGACCACCCTGTTCTCAGTGAAATAGTTGAAATAGAGTTCTAATTTGTTGGCTCCCGAGGTTTACTACTGTCTACTTTCATACGAGTCTAATAACTTTAAAATCGGAGAACAAAAACCAAAAGGAGTTTTGGCCGCTATCTCAAAATATTGACCACAGTGCGTCGTTCTCAACAATTGAACATATCGGAGACATCATTGAGACGAATTTTGCATAAAGACCTTGGTATGACGCCATACAAAGTCCAATTGGTTCAGGAGTTCAAAAAAAAAAAAGTTATTTGGCGGACCCTTTACTTTCAGTTAGTACAACGTTATTTACATTAGGTTTCTGAATATTTTGGGTGTTGAAACTAAAATTCGGACCGAATTTTGTTGTACCAACCGACTGAAATTCGTAATAACCAAATTTGAGTAGTAGTAACCGAATTTCAGTTGGCAAATAGCCAAATTGTTCTCTGTGTGTAGATCTAATACAAAAATTCATTGATATTATGCAGATAATTTTACAAGTGCATATAAATTTAATATTCATTAATATAATCAATCACTTAACTGTGGTTATTTTAAGACAATTCAACAGACTTTAGGCATTTTAAATTTTCTTTTGTTTTATTGATTTAAATCTTTCCTTTTGTGTGATAAGCTTTATTTTATATAATAAATCAAAAATATAAATCTTTTCTAAGTATTCTAATTAAATTTGATTGCAAAGAGAAAAATAAAACTATAATAAAATTTTGGTTTTAGATTTTGTGGTTACAGGATTTTTTAGTATAAATTGTCTTTATATGGTATTATGAGTTTCATAAATTTTCCTTGTATCTGTAATAGGATATTTTCCTTGTTTTTATTAACATTTTGTATGAATGTCTGCTTTAGTTTATGTTTTTGAGAAAATAACTTTTTTTATTTATTCTCAACACGTTTTTGAATTTGGTTTTGTACTGTATTTTATATTTATTTGTAGGGCAACCAAAAATATTCTACACTAAAAAAGTAAAGTCAGCTACATTTTTGCTGGGATGATCATTGCAGCAAAATTGCTTTTGTCAGCAAAACAATCTGTAAATTTAGCAATACTTTTGAAAAAATGTGCAGAACCTATTTTTTATTTAAAATCATAGAACTATTTACATTAAATATAAATTTTAAACATAAAATTATGAAAATTTTTAGCTATATTGGTTATAACTTTTTTAGCTTGTTTTTTTAATATTTGCTTTTTCGTATAGAAATTAGTAAAACAGTTTTAAATCTCACTTCACTATTATATTAGTATAAAGTTTATTTTTAGTAAATTTTTTTTTCTATTCTTATTTTTCAAATTACAAATTTTTTTTTTGCTGTTGAGATCCGATTTAAAAGCTAAAAATTGTTTGATCTAGGCACAAGATAGGGAAAAATCTTGAACTTTGTACATGCATATAAATATTAACTACACTGAGGGAAAAAAGTTACATTGTATTGATGAAAATGTTTCATAAATCATTTGTCATATATTTTTCATTATATTTACGAAATTTTCATAAATACGACGAAGAGCTAATAAAAATTAAAGACAAATGTTTCATAGATTTTCATCATTTCATGAAAAAGTTTTATAAACTTTGTGAAAATAAGTTTAATCAAAATAAATTATTTCATTAATTGTTTTTTATTTATAAATATTTTTTTTTTTTTACTTTTTTACTAAAACATTACAGCCACATTTTGTTAAAATTGGCAAAAAAAATTATACTAGCTTAATATTAGCAAAACAATCTGTAACAATTATAGATTTTTTGTAACTTTTATAGAATTTTTTATTTAAGTGTACACTCAAAGAAAAGGCTTCATCATATATATGAGAAATTTCATAAATTTGATGAAAAACATCATTGCGTTTCGTCCATGTAAAACTTTATAAATATGATGAAGCTCTTTCATAAAAATCCAAATTGTTGACAAGCTTCTTCTTACTCGTGAAATGTTTCAGCACTTTGAAGAAGTTTCATAGCTTTTCATGACGCTTTATAAATATTCATAAATTTTTATAAAATGAACAAGTTTTTTTTGAAAGCGTACAAACTTAATGACGAAAATTTATACATTAATTTTGAAACCCAATAATTTTGCAACTGTAATTCAGAATATAACAATTAAAACTCAGAATTTTAAATTGAAATTCAGAAAATATCAATTGATACTAATTTTTATTAAAATTCATAAAAATAATTATAGGTTAGAATTTTCATTTGGAATTTAAAAACAATCATTGAGATTAAGAATTTTCATTTCCAATGAAATTTAGAAAAATAAAATTAATATTCACCCAAAATTAAGGACACATCAGCTGAATAGAATTTCTGATTTTCAATTGATGTAATGATACACCCAAAAAAATAAGTTAGTAGAAAAGTTAGTAAAACGTCTTGTAAATCAGGTATGCTATTTGTCAGTAAATTGTTTGCTAAAATAATGTTTTCAAATAAACTTTTAGTTATACTTGATCAGCACTTAAATATCTTGAAATAATGTTTTACTAATATTTTACTAATGTTTTACTTATTGTTTTTGCTAAAAAAAAATTGTGCAAATTAGCACATTAATAGTGTGGACGATAACCAGCTTTAAAGATATACCCAGAATGAAGTAGATGTCGCATCAAGTCAAGATGTAGTAGATACTAGGAAAATTATATTAAAAAGTACAATACTCGTAAGACATATGAAAAAGTCAAACATGGACTATTTTTGTATCTGTTTTTCATATATATAATAAAATAAAACGACGCCAGCAATGTGTATCGTATACATATAAATTGTGGATAAAAATCACTTAAATGTTGTGTTGTCACCGGTTTGTATTAATTAAATTAAACACAAAATAAAATATTTAAATGAAGATTAAATGTGTATTTGTAAACTAAATGTCTATAGTGACTATTAATGTATTGTGGTCAAATTGTACAGGAAATAAATTAACTAAGGTATAATTTTTCTACAAATTTTTTGAATTTTTTTCAATCTACTAATATTCAGTAAAAATGTTATTAATTTTTATTAAGTGTTAGCAAAATTTTTGCTGAATCTAATAATTTTGTTGCTAAAAAATAAGCTCGCTGATTTTCAGTAAAAGATTTTGCTGACATTAGCAATATTTTTGCCAGCGCCCTCCTGACTAAAACTTTGCTGACTCAGCAACATTTTTTGCTGACTTTACTAACGTTTTTTTTGAGTGTAGCTTATGAATTTTAAATAGAAAATCTAAATTACAAATAACATTTTTTTAATTTCAAATGAAAAATCTTAATTTCTGAAGATATCTAAATTTCAGATGGCTTCGCAACACAAAAATATGTGTACAAGATTTATGAAACTTTTTCATGAAATGATTAATGAAACATTTGTCATACATTTTTATAAAACTTTTCACCATATCTATGAAAACTTCATAAATATGATGAATAATTGCTGACACACGATTTATGAAACAGTTTCATCAATATGATGAAGCTTTTTTCCCTGAGTGTAGCTTATTTTAGATTTTTCTATATAACTTTTCTGCTTTTTTAAGCAGTCGGTATTTTTAACTAAAAGTTGCAAATTTAATGTTACATGTTGTTGGTTTATCTAAAATTGTATTGTAGAAAAAACAATTTATAGTCTAAGAAAAAAAAAATCGCTATTGCACTCTTGAATATCTTAAAGATGTTCAATGGAAGAAATTTTATACAAATTTGATTTTAAGTAACGATGTTAATACAAATTTATGAAATTTAACTTATTTTTTAAAATAACGGCTTATTTTTATTTTTTACCGACCTGAGCTTTATGTAAGCAATTAAAACATTGCTTTTAGAGTTTTTCTTTTTTTTTTTGGTTGCCCTATTTATTTGTATTCATTCCGTATGGCTATTTTTCTGTTATAAACAAAATGTTACCAATAAATAAAGGCATAAATCAATGATTGGTTTTTAGCTTTACTGATATAAAAATCTGCTTTTGTCAATGTATGTATGTGTGTGGTCCAGTCATAAAAAAACTGCCAAAAACTGAAGATATAATTTGATTATACTAATAAAATAAGAGCGACTGTTTTTTATAGATGATTTTTATGAATTTATACCAATATTAGTCTATTTTTGTAAGAACAATTTGTATGTGGTATGACCTTTCTTAGAAGGACTTAAAGTTTTTTGTATAATCAGCAGGCATTTTTTTCTATAAAAAAAAAATCCAAGAGAAATAATTTTACTAAGAAAACTATACACTTCTACAAAAAGAAAAAAGTTGCTGCGGTTTGAACATTGTTTAACATTTTTACACTAATAGAAAAAAAAAATATTCGCTGAAACTAATAAAAAATATTTCAAAATTACATTAAAGTTAGTAAAAACTGTTAAAATTGGCAGATTTTTTTCCCTAAATATTAGTAAGAATCTGTTGAATATACTAAAATTTAGTTATATTTAAGCTAATTTTCTGTTAACTAAAAATAACAAATAAATCTGAAAAAGAATAATCCTTGTTAAAAATCTACATCTATGGATCCATACATGAGCACACATGTACATATCGCTCATTTACTTCAAGACTGTCAAAAGTAAAAAATGCGATTTTTGAGTTAATGATGCAGATTTATTAGCAATGTCATGCTTTATATTGTGTAAAAATTTCATATTAATATCATGTATACTTTTCGAGATGGAGGATAATATATTCTGTTTTTTCCTTAAAGTAAGTGCAAAGAGTATGTACTTCATAGAGAAACTGTGCTACTCACGGGTCTCTCGATAATTGGTGAATTCGCTCACAACTCCAACTAAGGGAAAAATACATTAAAACCCCAATTTATAAAATACATGACCAAATAAACAGAGAGAGGGTCAAGCGGATATGGATTGAAAACTTTAAACTCGTTTTCTGCAAAATCGTGTTTTTTGAGTTATGTCAGTCTTGCAGTAAATGAGCGATATGTTGAACCATATATGGTACATTATGATGACACATGTCCATACATTTCCATACATGGTCAAATGTGTACATTTAAGAAAATTGAGGTAATATTTACATATATGATCGCATATGAACACTTTTGAGCATATATTAATAAAATATGGAGCAATATGGACATTTATAAACTCGAATATCTTCACATGGATACATATATGTTGATGTTTAACCGGGATCCTAAAATATGAATTATTAAAAAATTTTGCCCTAATGAAAACAGCATTCTACTATTTTTTTTTAGCAAATATTTCTGCTGATTTTAGCATAATAAATGTTATTTGCGTTTAACTAAATTTAATGTTAATATAACAAACATTTTGTGGATGTAACTGTTTTTTGGGAAAAATATTCACTAGCATTTTTTCCCCATTTTAGTAGAGCAAAATTTCTATATTAATTTAACTAATTAAACTGAAACATGTATTGCTAAAATTTTTTACATTTAATGGTTTTAGTTTCGCAGTTCTTATCTTACTAATATTTAATAAAAATAATCTGCTAATTTCAACAGTTTATTCAATAACATAATTTTTAACTTATTTTTGTAGCTTGTTCTGCTATTTAACAGGTTTATTTCTTTGTGTGTAGCTGAAAAACTTCCAAAAAGCTGTCCAAAAAGCTGCGGTTTTATTATTTCTAAAATTTCATTTAGTATTCTTTTAGGTAGCTTTAAAACCAACTAACATTTCATTTAATTCAATTCACATTGTCATTTGTCTTTTACTGTTTAAAAAAAATAAAACACTAGTGTAGTAGAATATAAACAAACCTTTATTTGTTTTACTTTTTTAAATAAAAAAAGCTACTGTATAAAATGTAAAATCATTATACAGTAATCTGATGTGGTTTGTTTTTTTAAATAAACTACATATGTAGTCAGAAATTAAATTTTTTTCTACAAATGACCGTTTTTTGCACTTAATAATAAATATTCTGTATTTACTACTCAAACAACCACAAATATTTACAGCAGAAGTGCCCTGAGTGTATAATAAAAGGCTTTAAAGAATCAGGGCATCAAATAGTTCATAAATCACATATCGGCATTCGAACTAAGTAAGCTTGTCGAGTCTTACAATTCATTAATAACACACCGATAATTAAGATAATAAAAGGCTTTAAAGGCCGCCTTTACTTTAACCGCGGTTTTCTCCCTTGTGACGTGATGAAAAAATTTGGATGCCGGATTTGGAATTTGGGCATCAAGAAATTCATAAGTCATATATCGGCATCAAACCAAGAAAGCTTGTCGAGGCGTGCAATTCATTAATAACACAACGATATATTTCCTTACAAGGTTAATCTCTCCTTGCCAGAGCATTGCCTTATTGTAATTTATCTCATGTTCAGAGGTTAAAAATAGCGTAAAAAATAACATCATTTATTCAGTTTATTTCGTATTATTGCAAAGCAATTTAAAACCATAAGAAAGAATTTTTGTGGACGAATTTTCCAATAACTTCCAAGTAGTTTCGCATCTAAAAAAATGTGTGACATTAAAACTGGCTGAAAAGAGTATTTTGTATTCAGAAATTAATACAACAACTAAATGAATTGCTTTGTTCAAATCAATTAAAAATTAGTGTTTAATTTCTATAGTATACTTTAAAATGTTAAATGTTAACTTTATTTAAAGCACACCTTAAGGCATTAAATTAAATTGAATTTGTTCACCCTTCGTTGTCTGGTAATTGTTTGAACGCAATTTCTACGCACAGCCAAAAAATCCATTAATTTAAATTAGAAATAAATCAATTTTAAAATCATTTAGTCAGGTTATTAAAATAAAATGTCCTAGAAAATATAAAATCTTTTAACTTTTATATTAATATATCACTAACAAAGGGAAATATTCCAAGAGACATACACTAAAAGAAAAAAAAATAGTAAACATTTTTGCTAAAAGTATTATAAATATGTTCAAATTGATGTCCCAGGAAACATGCTAAAAACAGCAGATTTTTTTTACGAAATGTTAATAAGAAAAAATAGCAAAACAATTTCTGTTGACTCTATAAATACTAAGTTTTATTTGAGTTAAGTTTTAGTTAATTGAAAGTTGTATGAATTTGCTATAATTATTAAAAAAGATCCTAAATACTAGCAAACAAAGAAAAAAAAAATCACAAAAATGTAAAATTTTCGAAAAAAAATATTTTTTTTGTCCGAAGTAAAATCTGGCATTTGAAGTCAGAATTATACAAGATATTAAGATTAGCAACCGAATTTCTGTTGTATATACAAATCTATTTTTAGACAAATATTTAAATTTCAAACTAGAAAATATTTAAGTTTGAAAGTAAAACAAAAAACATATTTAAATTGGGTTTAGGCTAGAGGTATAAAATATATGCTTGACAAACGGAAGATCGCCGGTTCGAGCCCAGTTTGAGGCATAACATTTGTTATTAATAAAATAAATTTTGTTGAACGCTTGTGAATCTATTTATAAAATATTATAGTCCATATACAAAAAATATTTAATTGTTGCAATAAAAATTCAAAATTTGTAAATAAATGTCGGTTTATATATTAGTTGAAAGCAATATCCGCCAAAAACGGCTTATAAGTGGGGTCTTAAAATGTTTACTAGAGTTGGTATATCTGATGTTGTATACGACTTTTGCCTCTACATTAGACATTGATTTACGTTTGGCTTTCAACATTCCCGTGAACCAAAATTTCAAATTGTTTTTTGAGAACTGGTTTACGTCCATAAGCTTGATAGTTTAGCCGTAGGAAACATTCGGAGCAAAAAATTGTTCCCTAAGTGGTAAAAGGGAGCTGCTTAGAAAAGGACGAGGTTAAAGCGACTTCAGGTTTGAAGCAATAAATAGTTTAATTGCTTGTCAATGGTTTGATAACAACAGTGTGCAACTGGTTTCGAATTATATATATAAAAACCCAAAGAGCGAGTACAAACGATGTTGGATATTGCAAACGAATTACTCAACGCAAATTAGAAAACAGATCCAACACGTCGAACAGGCCGCCCATAATCAATTCTCCTAACAATGGAGTTAAATCCATCATCAGCTTCATCACCAACCTTTCATCCACATCTTCTTCAAGTTATTGTAAAATATCATATATTGCGGAATTTTCAAGAGCCATACGATTTGACCAAATCGGTCACTGGGTTGAATGGGGATCAAAAGGCAGATGCAGGCTATGTCACACAGGGTATCCCTGCTCTAATTGCTCTAAATGTAAGGTTTATTTGTGTTCAAACCCACAAAAAAGAATGGGCTTCGTTTCATATTTTTTCACTATTGCCCAATGTTGCCTATAGGCAACATTTCATAACGGCTAAAGCAATATCCATAGGACTTTGAAATTGATATCATATTTAGGTCTAAACTAACAACTATAAAAAACTTTAAAAAATTTTAACCTCGTCCCAAATAATTCGGGCATGAAAAGGTTAATTATGAGCGGCTTATTTTTAAGTGCCATCTCTGATGCTAAGAAAACTTAAAAACTTAGCTTGTTTTTGGTACCTTTATGACAGACGGACATTGAGTATATAACAAAATGTATTAAATACAAAATAAAGTCTAGAAAATAAGATCTTTGACAAAAATTCGATCAAATCGGAAGTGCTGCGAACAGCGTAAACATTGTAGTAGGATAAAAGGAAGATGGGAAAATGGTTGTTTTTATACCCTAAATGTCTTGCCAAAGGTTTTTTTTTATAACATATCAAAATTTCTTAAAATCTAGTGTATATTATTTAGAATACTTTCCCTTTAAGAAAAATCATAAAAATTTAACAAAAAGAAAATTCCTTTTTTTTTTGTTCTTATATTTGGAACGCTATCATCATCGATTACTAACACTTTATTGTGTTGCTTTTATACAAAGTTTTTCTATCGAGTAGATCCTTTTAAAAACAAAAAACAAAAAAAATATTGAGTGTTAAATGTAAATTTTCCTAAAAACCTAAATAGATGAAAAACTATATTCAAACAATTCTTTGAGGAATTTTATCATAAGCAAATCTCCTCCATTATTGGCAGGGTAATATAACAACCCTTTTGGCTGTCCATTGTCAACAAATAAGAATATAAAATAATATAAAAAAACTTTTTCTTGTTCGTTCGTTTATTATTCTATTTAAATTCATGACCAACAAAAAGGCAGTTAAAATACTACAGTAAATGAATGAGACTTTAAAAAGGGTATAAATGGAAAATGGTTTAAAATAAAATTTTCACTAAATAAATTTTGCAAAAATATTCAATAAAAATCAATTTTTATCATATATTATGGAGCAGATAATTTTTGTCTACATTTAACCGCTTGCCACAAGCGAAAAATTTGTTATTTAATTTTCAATTCGATTGTTTACAATAAATTTACAATAATAATAAACGTCTAACCGAAAAGCCAGCCTCCTGGCCATAAATGCGTCACATTTTTGTATACAAAAATGTTCAAAGAATCCTATAAGTTTGCTATAAAAAGAAGTTTTCATAAAAAAGTCCATAGAGCCTGAGAAAATTGCTATAGAAGAGTCCACAGATCCTCAGAATCTGAGTGATTTTTTCGATAGAAAGAATCTCCTTAAAATCAAACGATTTTTCTGTAGAAAAATTAATCAGAGTCAAGTTGTTTTTCTAAAGAAAAATTCATTATAATCTGAGGGTGTTTTCAGTTAAAAAAAAACGTATTAAGATTCTGAAGATATTTTGTAAAGAAAAAAATTTTCGAGTCCAAATGTTTTTCATAAAACAAGCCTTACAAGGGTGGCACCCAGAACTGGCAGATTTTAATGAACTTTGGATATGTTGTAAATGAGCATAAAAACACAGACACATTTTTTTTTGCTGCCCAATCTCATGTTTAAGGTGTAGAAAGTAGGGTTAAAAATTCATTTGTTTATGTATGATAACTTGTCTTTAATTTAAGAAAACTAAATTTATTTCTACGCATGTTTGAAGTACTTAAGAAAACAAAAACTTTGATACCCATATTGCATATATAGTGGACCCAGAGTTGCCACAATTTTTAAATTATTTGAAATATAGGGAAAAAAGGCCCTTCGGGAAAAATCGTTTAAAAACCGAACGGTTTCGAATATCGGAAAAAGCTCAAACACCCCCTCGATTAAATAAAATAGGCATTGCTATGCTTTATTTTTAGCATAATACAACTAAAATTCCTTAATAATATGCCAGATTTAATGTTACTCAAAGCACATTTTTTGAATAACAAAAATACTTGGGCATAATTTGTGCAACAGTGAATGTGTCTTAAAAAAACCTTTCATTCGATACCAAATTAGTCTATAGTATATTATATATTTTCTTGAAACAAAAAAAAAAAATAATCTGAGAGTTTTCTATTAAAAAAGTCTTTGAAATCCGAGAGTTTTTAAAAGAAAAAGTTCCCTAGAAATCAGGATTTTTCTATAGAAAATAGTCATATTCTAAGCAATTTTTTATTGAAAATATCTTTAGAATCTGAGCACTTTTTTCTATAGAAAATTGTAATTTTCTAAAGAAAAATTTCATCAAAATATATATAATATTCTATTGGAAATAGTCACCACCACCAAATTCTTAATGCTTTTGCTGTAAAAATATATGTTCCCGAACCTACGGGTTTCTATAGAAATAGATCAAGAAATTTGGAGGATTTTCTGTAGAACCATAGAATTTTTCTGTACAAGAAAAATCCATATAATCTGAGAGTTTTCGTCAAGAAAATAGACTTGAGGATTAAAAGGGCAAAGGGCAAAGCTTCTCTGAATCTTAGAAACGTAATCAGATTTTGACGACTATTTCACACCATAAAGTCTGATTTTGAAGACTTTTAACAATAGAAAATATTTTTAAGAACTTTTTCTGTAGAAGATGCATCATATGCTGAAGACTTTCTCCAATGGAAAACACTTCAATTCCTGAGAACATTCTGATAGTTTCTGTGGAATTTTTTCTACAAAGAAAAATATGTTTCCATAGAAAATTCCTCAGTTTCTGAGAAATTTTCTACAGAAAACCCTTAATATGTTGGAAACATCATTATAAAAGAAATATAAGATTCTAATAATTTTAGTTCACAGAAAAACTATTTTAGTCCAGGGATTATTTCAATAAAAAAAAATCGTAAGATGCGAGTAATGTTTCTGAAGAAACTTGTTTTAAACCTTGAACCCTCAGTTTTTGATAACTTTTTTAGAGGAAATTTTTTTTATAGAAACACAGGTTAAAATAGTAATAATAGTTTTATGGTAAATAAAGATATATCATATTAATGGACTCAGTTTACTAAAATAGCAACAGTTTAGAGTTGTGTCGTTCATGAATGAACAAGTTCAATTGAACGACTCACTCAATTGAATGATATGATTCGTTCACCAATATTCGATCTTGTCGTGCATTTCGTTCTTTTTATTCATAGAACAATTGCATCTCTATTCAATCAAATTGCTTGGAAGAGCAATTATTTTAGAAAATAGTAATAATATTGTTTCAAATTAGGAAGAGCAATAAAAGTCATAAAAATAAAATGTTTTTACACAAAATAAATAAATTTTTATCAGAAAAGTTCCAATTTTTGAACACTTTTTGTCTATGTACAGTAAAATTTGTGAAAACACTAGTAAAACATGAAGAGTTCATAATAATTGTCAAACGAACGACAAAGTTCGCAACACGCAGATCAGTCACAACTCAAAGCAAAAAAGAACGATTGAACGATTTGAACGAACTAGTTCACTGAATCGAATTGAACGATAATGAACGAGTCACTAAAATGAACGATTAATCCCAACTCTACAACAGTTGTTATTGCTCCAATTGAAGCTGTTAATGGTCATGGTTGACATTAATTTACTCATATTCAAAGAACATTTTTCTACTGAAAAATCTAATTTTTTTAGTTTTTCAGGGAAACTGCTTAATTTAAATATTGTAAGATTCTTGGAAGCTTTTCCGCTTTTGAACCCACATTTTTACAACGTTCTGAGTTAGCCCATTCACCAGGCGACATACATATAAATTTCAATTGGCTATCCAAATTGGTTGTGCTGGGCATCAAGGGGAAGCTTATCCACTTTGACGCAATTTCCAAAAATTCAAGTTCCTAACTCTGGTTTGGCATTTAAAATCGTCACTTTTCAAGTATTTTACTTTATTATCAAAGACATCAACCTCAGACAATAGACAAATATTGCCATAGTGAATATAAAGAAAGCACTCAATAAAATTTAACACGGATACCGTAAAAAAACGTCTTAGAGAAATTTGGCTTTAAAGCTAAAATTTCGTAAAATTTAAAAAAAATTTCTAAAAATCATAGAGACATATTTATGTTGACTAGAAACCATTCATAGTAAACAAAAAGTAATATTGAAGTTTAAGCTTTTAAAAAACTCATATTTAGGTTCAATGACATACAGAATTCCAATAGGATACTTATACCAACTACATCGCCTTAACTTGAAAATGTATGGACTAATTTTTATAAAGTTTGGCAGAAAGACTATATTTAGTAGTAGTCGTAGCAACGCCTTCTAGTATAATCAATATATATTGAAGTATGGGTGCGTAAATCGCTATATTTTCTTAAGTAAAAGCACAAAAATGTTAATTTTTGGACATCATTTATTTGCTAAGAGGAATAAATTTTGATTGGTTAGCTTTTGAGATTCGCTCTAAACCTAATTTTCATATCGCCTAAAGAATACAAAAAAATGTTGGTAGATGAACATTATTAGTATGTTTCTTAAAAACGATTTGCTTATTTTCTTTTATTACAACCCATATTATTGCAAATGGTTCAAAATCGAAGAAATCGATTTTTTTGTTTTTGTTTGGAAAACGTTAACCCGTGCCGAATATCGGCCAAAAATGATCCATTTTGGAAAAAAGTGTATTTATATAAGAAATTTAA
The DNA here is from genome assembly GCA_021234595.1 of Delia radicum. Classification (NCBI taxonomy): domain Eukaryota; kingdom Metazoa; phylum Arthropoda; class Insecta; order Diptera; family Anthomyiidae; genus Delia; species Delia radicum. The sequence continues at coordinate 224,900,951 of CM037851.1, forward strand.
AAAATTCAAAGCTTTGAAAAATTTAATTCTTATTTCATAAAAATTTTAAAATTATGGAAGTCTGACTTCAAATCGTTAAATTTTTTAATTACAACTATTATATTATAAAAATACCAAACGACATGTCTTATTTAGGCATTTTAAAAAAATCTTTAAAATTAATTTAAAACAAAAAAAAAAAAAACTTTTAACATTTTTGTCAAGTTTGTGCGTCATTTTTGATTCCAGACTAAAGTGCGTTAATGATATTCGATGATGTCAGGATTCCATATCTGAATAACTTTGATTATATTAAACGAATAAAGGAAATAAAAAAATTTTATTTTTCAAAATCTCGAACTTTGGGAATTTTTAAGAAAAATACATTTTTTGCAAAAATTGATCATTTTCGGCCGAAATTCGGCACGGGTTAACGTTTTCCAAACAAAAAAATTGATTTTTATCATATGACAATATTTACAACAAAACTGATCTGCAAATTTTTATATAAACTTGAGATTACATGTCTATCTATATTAATTGAGATATGATTTAATATTTAAGATATAATTTTTTTGATCTGGTAATGACTTATTTCATCCACGATTTTCAAAAAATGTTAAGTGCTTACCTCCAGTAACATTTCAGTGTAAAACGAATGGACTATTCACCAAAAAGGAAATAAGAAGTTTTGTTGTGTTGTTTTTAAGACACATCCCAGTGAAACGATTTTCAAAAAATGGGAAGTGCTTACCTCCAGTAAAATTTCAGTGTAAAAAGACTGGAATGTACACCCAAAAGGTAATATGAAGTTTTGTTGTAATCTTTTTAACATACATCACAGTAAAATAGTAAAATCCAAATAACGTGTTGCAGAACCACTTGTACTGTATTATAATAATAGGTTCTAATTTATGTTCTACAACCGATTCTTTTTGTATTTCCCCAATTTGCAATAGGTTCTTTACACTAAGGATACTATGTCGGTAAAAACGACAGCAATTGTAGTCAAAAACAAATGAAATTTCACTTAAAGAAAGGCCGACTAATATTTCATTAAATTCAACTAAAATTTGTCATTTGTTTTTACTGTTCAAAAACTTACTAACAATTGGAGAAAAAATTAACCGCATAGGTTACTAAAAACTAAACAACCGTTTACTTTTTTTATTTTTTTAAATAACAAAAAACAGGTTTCAAAAATGAATGTAAAATCATAAAACAGTCATTTGATGTGGTTTGTTTTTTTAAATGAACTACAAGGTTAGCAAAAAATTAAATTTATTCTACCAATGACTGACATTTACATTAAAAATAAAGAAACTGTATGCAACTCAAATAACTACAAATTTTTATAGCAGAAGTTCCCTGAGTGTACCTCCAAACAAGAACAGGTTGCCTAACAACCGGTTCTAGAATTAGTTATTGAAATGTTTCTGGGACGGCGAAACCTTACATTTTTACACTCAGTAACCTGTTCGAGAACCGGTTCTATACAACCGGCGGTAAAAGAATACACTCAAAATTGCTAAAAAATTTAAGTGTAGGGTACACACACGTATCAAACATTTGTTACCAAACAATTTTTCTTTATAACCAACTTTGTTTTTGTTTGTAGGTCATGTTCGTGTTTTCATTTCATTTCTCAGATTGTTGAAAATTATTTGTAACAAAAAACAAAGTCTATGGTAACAAAAGACAAATAAACAATGTCATCATGAAAGTTCATGCATGTTTGAATATGTGTACTCGTGTATGGAAGTGGGCATGTGAATGTAAATTTTTTAAAGTTCACAAACAGTTACAAAGTTACATTAAAGCTAAAAAAATTTAAATTTTATTTTTAATTTTTTATGTTTTTTTTTGCTTCGGTTTTTTGTTCACTTTTACTAACGATAATCAAGGCATCTTCTTTCCAAATTACAACCAACATGTAACAAAAGACAACAAAGGTGACTAGAGATGGCTTAAATATAAGGTGAGATTTTGGAAAAATACACATACATATAGCTAGCTACAACCATACATGAAAATTGCATTTTTATTTTTTGTTTCTTCTTCTATTTTCGTATCACTCAAAAGGGCATAAAGTAATTTTCTTAGAACGAATTTTTGCATTTAACGTGGGAAATCAAATGACTGACTTTATGAATCATAAGAAAGAGACCAACTGAAAGCAAAATAAAAACTAATTTCAAATACGTGCATATCTTTTTCACACAATCTTATATAAACTCCTTTTGGCTAGATATGGATTATATACATGGCTCTATTATAAAAGCCAATGTGAATAGTTTCATTTAGTTGATGAACTGAAAAATATAAAGATGAAATATTTATTTCTTTGGTATATTTTCTGGACTTTATCGTTTAAAGAGCTAAAAATAAAGTTTCGATATAAATTAATGAACATTTTCTTTATTAAAATGAATTAAGGAAACATTTCATGAAATGAAAAAAATTTTAATGAATTCTATTAAAATTTGATTAATAAAATTTTATTTTTTATCTGAAATTTTATAAACTAACTAGCCGATTAAAAATTTTCATATATAGATTCATATAAGTTCAATTTAACGTATGCGGCATGAAATTGCAACAAATTTTGCGTAGCTGATTTAAAAAGAAATCAAAATATTGACTTTGGTTTCGGTTAAGCATATGTATTCTCATGTTAGGTTAGGTTAGGTCGAAAAGAGGATTCGGAGAAGGGAAAATACTTCCCTAATCCGACTCAAGTCCCTGAGGACTTACACTTAAGCCAGAATGTCGGCTTGTTGTGCGCTCTAAACAATCGATCCTATGTCACCTTTCTACCCCAGGAACTCCGTCGCACTGACGAAACTCCTCAACTTCTTCCATCCTATGCCCCTAAGATCCCCCAATGTGGATATTGGGTCCGTGTATAGTATTTCGACCCGGATCCCTGCAAACGCCTGGCATTCACAGATATAGTGTTCCAAGGTCTCCTCGTCCTCCCCACAGGCCCTGCACACTACCGAGTCCGCCCTACCAATACGGTGGAGATGGGCCCTAAGTGTCGAGTGTCCCGATAGGATTTCCATCAAAACACTCAGTGCCTTCCTACTGAGATTCAGAATTTCCCTCGTCTTGTCCGTGTCCGGGTTGCCCCAGAGAATACTCGTAGTCGTAGTCTCATGTTACTGCATCAATTTGATAAAAATCGAGCATATACAATTTTTAAATGCCAAACAAAGGAAAAACAACGAAAAAAAAATTGTAATTTTTTTGATAATCAATCTTATTTTAAGAAATCGAAAACGAAAGTTTCTCTGTTTGTTAAGCAGCTACACGCTGAAAAAAATACGCTGCCGGGAATATAAATGCTGGTTATATACATTTATTTGGACCCGTGAATTGGGCTCCAAGATCGTGCGATTTAACGCCGCTGGACTATTTTCTGTGGGGATATGTGAAGTCGCTAGTCTACGCCGATAAGCCAGAAACGATTGATCACTTGGAGGACAACATTCGCCGCGTTATTGCCAATATACGGCCACAAAGATAGAAGATATGCTATTATATAATTTACGTTACAATGATATATGATGATATATTACGTCATATTAAAAAATGTTCATACACTAAGTAGTAAAATATAAACATATATAATAATATGTTACCACACGTATAATTATATATAATGATATAAATTTGTATATACTAGTATATAGAAACTTTTTCATCGGGATTTATATTAAAACTTGTTTTTATCTTCTGGTTGGTAATCATGCGATATCTTCTTTTTAACTTCCAGAATATATATAGGCGATATATACGACACTTTTTATCTTCCAGATGATAATTTAGCGATATCGCCTATTAATCTGCTAGAATAATTGCTTTCGTATTGCTGTGAGGAATTGAATTCGGGTCACGTTATCCACCAAATGTGGAATCTTCCGCAATACGAACACGATTGTTGCCACAGTAAAATTTTTCTTAAAAGCAATACTAATGTATTGCCATGTTTGTAATTCTTCGTAACGAAAAAAACTTGAACTTTTTGTTAAAGAAAAAGTACCAACATATTTATTTTAAATATATTTAGTACCACTATTAAAAATTTCATTTAACATCTCTACTTAACATTTAAAACTTTACATTTGTATTAAGAGAATGACATAAAGGAAAAAAAAAACAAAAAAAACATTAAAACAAACATTAAACTTAATATCAGTGTTTTAATGCTCTATTTGAAAATCACCTTTTAATCAAGATATCATTTCATATTTATAGTATGTTGTACAAAAATAATATTTATTTTAGCATATTCTTTTACTGTTGATTTTTATATAAAAAAATAAAAACCTTTTCGTTTGCTTTTTTTTTTTTGTCAAATATACACTGTACAAATCATGGTTGGCAAGCACTACCATTTCATTATAACGGGGCCTTATTCTACCACGCCCACAGCAATGCCGATATGAAATCTTTAAAACTTCGCTACCAATAGTGGCACGTCTCTTCAAATATCACAGGGATTGTTTCAAAAGTTTGCCCATTGAACTTTGATATATCTACAAAATTCTGTTATAAATCGTCGTTTATTAATTTTAGCTTTATTTTAGAATTAGTTCAAGAAATTTCAAAATCTTTATAGCGAAATTAGAATAATATATACAAGAAGAAACATATCTTTAGTACGGCGATTCCCACCAACTTTTGCGAAAGTCTTGAGGCGCTTCTACTGGTTTACGGACCCTAAAAATTAGTTTTTCCATATATTAAAATAAAATACAAAAGTAACGAAAAACAAATAAAAATTAGATTTTTATTTTGAAAATAAATAAAAAAAACATTACAAAAACCAAATGCAGTAAAACCCCGATTAATATTGACTCCGAGAGACTAGAAAAAGTAATTTGTTTTAATCGAGATTCGTATTTACTGGAGTAACATATTTTTTCAAATTTTTTTTATTGTTTACAAGGTATTTAAAATTTGTATAAACTTTTTGCAATGAAGAGGGGACGCGAATAAGGGTATAGATACCATAAAGAGTAAATTTCTCAGAAGACGTAAAAACTTGATGTTTTAAATATTTGTTTTAGCATATCTACATACCTATAATACATTTATCAATATTAAAAATTTTGTATAAAAAAAACTCAGTAGAAGCGCAAAAATGTTATCTTGAAAATTAGCAAAATATGGAACAAGGATAAGCAGCCCCTTTCATTTTTGGGAGCATGCTGAAAAAATTATGATTTGCTGCGGTATTTTATTATCCGATTACCAGAACAACTTTTTTTGTTAGGTAGAAAAGTTTCAAGAACATCAAGGACATTCCTTTAGGTAGGATAAAATATTAATGTATCAGTATTTAGTAGATTTTTTTTAGTCAGTAATGTAATTTAAAAAAATAAATTGAATGCGATGAATCAAGGCTTAACTCCTAATTATCTTTTAGCCTTTTGACGATCACATTCAAGTATGGTGACCAGAAGTTTTTATAATATATTTTTAAAGTTGTTTTTTTTGGGATATATACTAGGCCGGGTCGATTTGTATGGAGGCAAAAAAATCGCTCAACGTACAAGGAAAATCGTGTTCTATGGATCAAAATAAGAAACTTTGCCGAAGGAACCATACCTCTAAAACGAATTCTGATGTCCCGACTTTTGACCCGTAGGGTCAAATTTTGAAAAATCCCACTTTGATATTTCAGAAAGTAGGAGGAATCTCTCCAAGATTATGGGAGATACTTCTTCTCCGGGAGACGCGCTAGCAGATTAATGCATAAATCATCATTCTAGGGGTTAAAATTTAAGTTAAAAGAGGGCCTTTTTAGCCGTGTTTTTTTTTAGCAAAATGTACAAATCTCGGGATAGAGATATTTCAGAAAGTAGGAGGAGTCTTTCCAAGATTAGGGTCTCTATTTCTTCTCCGGAAGAAATAGAGTATAAATATAGTCGATTGGGTTGGATTCGATTGGGGCACTCTAATTGGGTGAAAGTGGAATTTTTCAAAATTTCACCCTACGGGTCAAAAGTCGGGACTTCAGAATTCGTTTTAGAGGTATGGTTCCTTCGGCAAAGTTTCTTATTTTGATCCCTGGAATACGATTTTCCTTGAACGTTGAGCGATTTTTAAATCGACCCGCCCTAATATATACCCTTTTTTATGTTCCTACTTTAAATACAAATAGCAATGACGAAATTTTTGCAGATTTGAAAAGTAAAAATGCAACTTTAGGATATTATATTTGAACTTTGTCTATAAAATCTTTGGTTTACTATTGTATTTTTAAAATTGTGCTGAAAAAAGAAATAGTTCTATGCAATTAATTTTAACAAAATATTTAAAAATATTACCGAAAATTTAACTTTTTAAGTATTTTTTTTTATGTGGTATATTACTCGACCTTTTAGCTAACTTTTAAGAAATAAATGAAGAGCTTATTGTAAAAACTTGATAAGACACATTTATTTTATTGCTGGTTTTATCGGTTTTCGAGTCACCTTGTGATGAGTATGTGATAAAAGCCGTGCTTGCACACTTAATACAAGTACCTAGAGTAAGAAAGTGCTGCAAATGTCATACTTTATGCATTAAATCAAAACTTTGAAGGCAAAAATCAGTAAAAATTAGTATGTACACTTAGGAAATTATGTTGGTAAAGACGACAGCAATTGTAGTCAAAAACAAATGAAATTTCATTTAAAAAAAGGACGACTTACATTTCATTAAATTCAACTAACATTGTCAGTTGTTTTTTAATGTTCAAAAAATGACTAACATTGTAGTAAAAATGAACCACATGGTAGTAAAAAATAAACCAAAATTTTTTTTTTTTTATTTTTTTAAATAACAAAAAACAACTGTAAAAAATAAATGTAAAATCATAAAACAGTCATTTGATGTGAGTTGTTTTTTTAAATGAACTACAAGGTTAGTTAAAAATTTTATTTGTTCTACAAATGACTTACATTTACGTTAAAAATAATGAAACTGTATTACAACCCAAACAACTACATATTTTTAAAGCAGAAGTTCCCTGAGTGTAGCTTATCAAATTTTTACAATAAGACCTTCAAATATTTATTTCTTAAATTTTTTTTTTTAGATAAACCCGCAGAAAAATAACAAAATGTTTATACAAGTATGTACATTTACACATACTTGGGTAAGCATTTTGGCATTTTTCTGTTCTAATTCTATTATATTATGTAAAAAAAAAAGTTGATTTCCAAAATATGGTCAGTATATCCTTATTCACCTCCATTCTTCAAATATTGGGAAATACTATTTTTCGATACATTTAAGAAAGTTTTTCTGTGTTTTCGGTTTAAAATTTGTTAACATTCAAAGAAATTTTTCGAAAATTTGTAAAAGTTTGGGAATTTTGTGTTATAAATGGAAAATTATATGAAATTTTGTTTGTGGAACTGCCAAAAACAGTTCATCTTAACCGAGAGTTTTTTCAAGCAAGTTTGTATTAACAGGTTTTACTATTACCAAAATGTTAGAAAGTTCGAAATAACCTAGGATTCATCCAAACCGATTCGTTCGAAGCTAGTTTTACTGTACGAGATTTTTAGAAAGAATCACCAAAAGTTTAATAATTTTAAATTTTAATAGAATTGCAAAAAAAAAAGTTTTATTTTAGACAACCATTTTGTTGGAACTTTTCGGGGACCCCCTGTAATATATACGGGTCCGCGGACCTCCATTTCGGAACCGTTGCTTTAATGGAATCGCTTCTTTTTTAAAATTTATTTCGGTCTTGATGTAACTGTGGTAGGCAACTGCCATTATTATGAAACGGTTTTGAATGCCAACCCTGGTATAAATGCGTTCGTTCCCTTTTCAGTAGAAATGTCATAATGCGCTTGCTTTTTTTTGTCTTCTTCTTTGCTATTCATATTGAGTTTATTTATATTTTATCATTTCATGTAAATCTTTTGACAGATTTTCTTCAGGTTTTCATTTTCATATGCTTTTTTTTTTTATTTAATATTTATAATATGAATTTTTATCTGGTTGTTGTCATCTTATTTGCAAAAGAAAATTTATTTGCTTAGCATTTCACTAAATAAATATTTTCATATTGAAAGTGTTGCTGCTGGTGTGTGTACTGAAGTCTTTATACGAAATACAACTTCATGCAATATAAACTGTATAACTTGCAAAGATATGGAAGGTGAAGAGTATTCATTTCAAGGAATTGCACGTTTAAATTAAAAAAAAAATGTTTAACTGTTTACTACCGACTCCAGTATCATCGTCACATTTATAATCTAAATGGCCCGGAGAGGGGGAAAAAGGTAGTGGTCACCCGTTTACTCTCTGACCAAGCCCCTTTAGCTGGAACCCTGTATTTAAACTTTTGTCAGTAGTGAGGAGAAAAATAGGGCCCCAAATATGAAAAGTCTTTTCTTTGAAGGCCTGTCCAACTGCTTTGGCAAGAATTTTTTAATGTTTTCGTTGGGGTGTGAGGTAGTTCGTGGTATAAATGGGGTTAAAAAGGTGCACCTTAATTAAACCGCTAAAGCTAGCAACTTGAAATTTTTAAAGAGAAAGCCTCCTGAATGGACATCCTAAAATATAAAGTTTTTAAAATTTCAAATGGGCGGGGTAAAAATAGGAGAATAACCTTCTCGAAGGCCTGCCTGCCTACCCATCCAGAAATTACCGATGTTCAGAAAAATCAAGCTCGCTCAAAGCTCTTTTTTTAGTGCCAGTGCAGAAATTAAAATTAAAGCAATGGCAAAGCCAAATACTTACAGAATACCAGGCAGGATTTCGTAGAAATTACTCAACAAATGACAATATTTATAATCTTTCAGCTATTGTTAGCATTAAATTAGCGGAAAAGAAAAAGTGTATGCATTTTTCGTTGATTTCAAAGCTGCTTTCGATAAGGTATCTAAAAATGCGTTAATATATAAGCTGTATATGTTAGGAGTCTCCACTAAATTTGTAAAAATCATTGAGAGTATTTATCACAACACTAAATCAGCTGTTTGGACTGGTCAGGATTTTTCTGAATATTTCGAGACTGTATCAGGTGTAAAACAAGGCTGCCTCTTATCGCCCATGCTGTTTGCATTATATATTAATAATTTACATGATTGTTTAGAAGGTGGTCTTAATATTGATAACTTAAACATTCGCTTGCTGCTTTATGCAGACGACATAGTCATAATGGCAGATAAAGCACATATACTTCAAAAAATGATTATAAATCTTGAAAAATTTTGGGATGCATGGAATTTAGAAGTTAATTTGAATAAATCTGAAATTCTAGTTTTTTGTAATGGTGGTAGGCTAAATCAGCATGAAAAGTGGTTGTTTAAAGGTGAACCTGTAAGGATATCGTCTGAATTTAACTACCTTGGAGTAGTTTTTACTCCCAAGCTTAAGTTTAACAAACATGTTGAGAAAACGGAATAAGCAAGCTAAAAGCGCTATTAACACAACTTGGAAAAGCTTTCTTGGCAAAAAAGAAATAAATCTGAGAATGAAATGGAAACTTTTTCTAGCAGTATGCAGATCCATACAATCATATGCAGAACAAGTGTGGGGGTTTGGACATTTTACAGCTGTTGATAATCTTCAAAGATTTTTTATGAAGAAAATTCTAAATTTACCAAGTAACACACCAAACTATTTTATAATGTTAGAAACATCTGCTGAAGAAAATCATCTCTATACAATGGGATTGCATTTAAAATACATTAACAAAGTATTGTTTACTTATTCTGAAAACAGACTGCCTCATCAACTTACTCAAATATTAATTAGTCGAAATCTCTTTTGGGTTAAAGATGTTAAAGAAAAGGCGGAAGCGATGAATATACAGTGGCCTGGAACAATGCCAACTCCACATCAATGGAACATGTTCAGTATGGAACTTTTGAGTCGTATAAAAGAAAAAAATATTCAAAGTAACGAATTCAACAAATTACAGAGCACAACGCGAATTTATAAATATCTGGATTACACGAGATCTATCCTTTACCTTAATGATGAGCACACATTAGCTGAAATAACATGGATAATGAAAGCACGCAGCGGTTTGATATGTCTCAATGGTAATCGATATGGCTTAAGCGAAGAACAAAAACTGTGTACTTTATGTAACCTTCAACAAAATGAAACATTTCAACATTTCTTTGGGACCTGCCCGGTGCTTAAAGAATTTAGAATACAAAGCTTCCAAAAAGCATTATTAAGTGAAACGGATATGGTTAGCGTCCTTGATGGTTCTGAAGATGGCGATTGGAAGAATTTAATAAGTTTTTTGAAATATGCTCTTATGTATAGAAATCTAGTGATTAATGAATTTAACTAGTCAAAACTCAATTTAAAAAATAGCAGACAGACGTTTATATCAAACATTGTCATAAATTATTTTTTTCTCATTCTTTTTAACAAAATTATAAACAAAAAAAAAAAAAAATTATTAATTTAATCTTGTAAATTATAACATTATTATTTTGTAAATAAAGAACTATTATTATTATTATAATGGCAAAGCCCTGATTCAGAACGATTTCCAAAACGTATTTTGCCAGTGCTTGATTTATAAAATTTACAAACGTAAAAAAACTTAAAGCACTACCAAAGCCCTGATATGAACGTTTTGCCAACATTAGTAAAAAGTGCTTTTAAAGCATTTCAGTGTAGAAATACATTACCCTATAAGTGGTTGTATAAGTACTTATTTTTCAGTGTAGACACGGTAATGACATGTCAGTACATTTCTTAGTACAGGTAATGAGACCAGCTTACTTTTTGCATTACTTTGATAGAAGTAATAATGACTTACTTATTATTAGTTAATTTTCCCATTATTTCAATACAAAAAATAATGCGTTAACGTATATTTTATACGAACACTTATAAGTATTAAAAACGCTTCGAAATCATATTGTCTGTGGTTCTCAAAGCGTTAAAAGAAAAAAACTTGCCCTTTCAGTTCCAAGGCAAACTGCTGGAGCAAGAAATGTAAAATATACAATAGCATTATGGAATTTTTAAAATTTTTAAGAGAAGAGGCAGAAAACAAGGAAAAATTTTCCTTTCACTATAAATCGGAAATTTAAAACATGTGTATTTTAAGGTTTGGGCGAAAAATCACTGAAGATATACTCTTAATATTTTTGATAAAACGTGATATAGAGGTTTTAAAGGCGAAAAAGTGTTCCCATTACTGAGCTATGAAAATCTGTTAAGCCAGACTTCCTAAAATTTAAACTTATTAAAAGAGAAAATTACTCCGAAGAAGAAATTCGATTTTCTTAAAAAAATTTCGAAATTTTGAATTACTGGGTAACAAGTATCGAGATTTTAAACTTGCATCAATTCAGCGGGATAAGGAACCGGTCGCAGATGCTGCGAAGGGCATGCCCGAAGGATGCAGGTTGTAATCCAGAAAGTTTCACGATCTGTACCAATTTTCCCGAGTGATTTCCGATTGTGTTTGATGTTTTCGTGTATGTAATTAAAAATAATTAGTCATTTAACTGTTTCTGAAGAGTTAGCACGTGGAGCGGTAAAAATAAAATGAAATGATTATATTATATATCAAAAATTTTAACAACAAAAAATTAATATCTGTAGAATTTTATGTAAAATAAATTATGTATTTTTTAAAGTTTATTAGTTTTTATATACATCGAGATTATTTATGCATATTCATATTATTATTTTGAATCGTAATAATGTAGACATGAAATGTGATTTTACTGAAACCCATGAAATCACAGCTTTTTATAAGCGCTTAAGTCCGCGCTTATTTTGCCCCAAAGTAATACTTCCAAGTGGCATTACTTTGGGGCAATCATGGCATATGTAAGCAGGTTTGTAAGGGATTATTTTTGGCTTACTCCCTTACAAACCTGCTTGCATGTAAGCAGCGTTTTTTACTGTGATGTTCTTTACCTCCAAAGGAGAACTGGTTGCTTCAGAATTGTTTCTATAATCAGTTATAAAACTGGTTCTGGGGCAGTGAAACCTTATATTTTAACTCCCAGGAACCTGTTATAAAATCGGTTCCATGGTACCGGTGGTAAAGGAACATGTTCTGGAATAGGTTCAGAGGTAACTAGTTAAAAAAAAAATTTTTCTACAAAGGTTGTCATATAAATAAAAAAAAAAAAGTTATTTTTTTTTTTCCAACCGAATGATTTGGTTGAAATAACCGATCTATTTAGTTGTCGATATCACGAGTATTCCTGAGGAACGTGAAATTCAAGGCTCCAACCAAAATTCTATCATATTGGTGGTTTTTTTGTTACCACCAACAATAAAAACGGTGGCTGCAACACAATCATGCAGTGAGTGAGAAATTTGAAGAGTTTAAAAAATCCACTAGCCGTAGGGTTCGATATAGCAGTAGTAGGGCTTGATCACAGTGTTCTGAATACGAAGTAAAAGCTCTACCGTCTCTACAAAGCTAATGTTGCATATTCTGGCTGTCTACTAGCAACGTTATATTTTTTGCGTGTATGTTTCGATACAAAATAAATATATTTACCAAAACAAACATTTCAAGCAAATTAATGCAAAAAAAATAAAATAACACTATAAAAACATATTAGAATGTAAGTGCTGTAATACAGGCACGTAGCTAGGGGGGGGGGCAAGGGGGCCTGCAAACGGGCGGCTATCATTATCAGAGTTGATTTTCGACAAAAAAGCAATAAGAGATTCGATGTCTTTGCCTTAAAATATTATCAAATTTCATAAGAAAAACATCGCCTGCAAATGGGCGGCTATCATTGTTAGCAATAAGCGATTTTGATGTCTTTACATTAAAATATAATAAAAAAATTGCTTGAAACAATGCAAACTAAAAATTAAATATGTCTACACAGAAAAAACTAAAATTGAGTTTCAATTAAAATAATTGTTGATTCAGTTTTAAGTTTAATTGAATTCGGTCCTATTGTGGAAATTGTAGTAACAATTAAAATAATTTGTAACTATTTAATTGATGTTATTTTCAAATCTTGTTTTATTCATATTTATTAAAAATTTAATTAAATATTTTTAAAAAAATTAAAAATAATTAAAAAAAAAAAAAAAATCGCAAAAATTGTGGAAAAATTGCTTAAATTAAAAACAAATCGCAAATATAACAAAATTTTAAAAAACAGCCAAATGTGAAAAAAAAATTCCAAAATTTAAAAACACAATCCTCAAAATTGCAAAAAAAAAAACGTCAAAATTTGAAAAAATCTCTAAAATTAAAACAAAACTGCTAAAGTTTAACAAAATTTCGCCAAAATTGAAATAGCGTGAATTTTTCATTTTAATCGATTTTTTAATTTGGCTATTTTTTTTAAATTTTTTGCATTTGTTTTTATGTTGTTATTATACGTTATAAAAAACTGGAAATTTTGTTAAACCAAATTCATTTCCAATTAAACAGTTAATACATATTATTAAACATTTAATTGAAAGTGAGTTTGAAATCGAACAGAAGTTTAATTAAAATTTTTTTGACAATACTTTTTTCTGTGTATTTTGACATAATCTTTTAAAACGGAGATACCACTACGGAGATAACAGTAGGACCCAAACTTAAGTTTAAATGTGCCGTAGTGTGTATTTTAAAAAGTTGATACTTTACTTACAGTGCAATCTTTTTATTTTAATTTGGTTTGCTACGCACGCATCTGGGTAACATATTTTCGAGTATTTTTTTTTTACTATAGAGCAATTCCATATGAAAACGATCAAAATTGGCAAATTTTTGGACGACCCCTCTCCGATTTTAAAATAAATAGTCTCAATCGATTGCCCAGCAAAAAATAATGTACCTACATATTTGTTTTTTTTTTTTATAGTGACTGGTTTAGTGGTGGTGTGCACCACTGTCATGTGACAAAATTGAAGAATTCTTCATAAGGGATCTCATTGAAAGTTGTTTAAAAAAAACTACTAAAGTGATCGCAACGAGTGATAGCTCGTTGGAAAGGTATTGAATCAGGCTTTAATTGAAAAATAAAATTTTCCTAATTTTCTCAGAAATTTACCTTTTTTCCCATGAAAATTAATTTTCCCATGAAAAATTAAATTTTCCGATTTTCCACAGAAGCTCCTAAATTTTCCGGCTAATTTTATTTTTTTTTGGATTCCTCATAATTTTTGCTTTAAGAATCAGCAATAAAAAAATGGGCCCCGACTCCTTGTTTGGACAGGAGAAGAGCATTTAAGAGACCACCTTGTTCTCATTGTTTTTATATTTTTTATAATTGAATTAGTTTAATTATTTAACAAGAAAAATTAGGAAAATTTTATTTTTCAATTAAAGCCTGATTCAATACCTTTCCAACGAGCTATCACTCGTTGCGATCGCTTTAGTAGTTTTTTAAAACAACTTTCAATGAGGTCCCTTATGAAGAATTCTTCAATTTTGTCACATGACAGTGGTGCACACCACCACTTAACCAGTCACTATAAAAAAAAAACAAATATGTAGGTACATTATTTTTTGCTGGGCAATCGATTGAGACTATTTATTTTAAAATCGGAGAGGGGTCGTCCAAAAGGTGATCGCTTTATATGGAATTGCTCTATATATATTATAATATCTTAAAATCCATTAAAGCGACTCGTGTTCAGCACACAGAGACCATTTTTTTTCAAAATAAATTTAATCCTCTAACTTTGATCTATATGCATCATATGTTAACGTGGTGCAATTTGAATAAAATTTTTTTGGACTAAATGTGAACAAATACCGATCAGCGCTCCTTGAAATGCGACATTTTAAAATTAAGTAGCTAAACTAGGCTTTCTGTTATAAACGATGTTGTCTTTTTAGAAATTTTAAAGCGTTTTTATTAAAAAAAATTGATTAAAGAAAATTGTAATTATTAACGAAAAAGTTAAAATGAAGGGTAAACACACAAAAACGCTTGAAAGGCATCGGAAATCGTCTAAAATATAAATCAAAGTGAATTGGAAAACATAATTTAGTTTAAATAAGACCTGGTCAGGTATATTTTTAAATTTTCCAAGTGAATATTTTTTCTTTATCATTATTTCTTTCATACTACAATCACCTTAGTAATACAAGGCATGGAGTAGTGCCCCTATGGGCTCCTTCCGATCTTAAAAAAGTCGAATATATAAAAAAGGAGAAAAGTAGAAAATAGTTTGTTCAACAATATTTAAATAATTCAAATAAGTGGCAGCCTGGGTCCACGACATAGTATCAAAATGGCTTTTAAAAGTGTGTGTTTTTCTCGAGTATTTTAACGCTGTTTTCAAATAAGTCTAAATTTCCTAAACTTTACACATATTTTCATACAAAGATGTGTTAATTTCCACCGCCTCTTTTAAACCCGAAAAACATGGGATTGGGCCTGCTGAAAAATACGTTTATCATATTTTTTTGGCTCCTTTATCACCTATCCACATTTTATTAAGTTCAAAGGGAACCCATCGGAAAGGCTGTCAGGAAATTTATATACTATATTTGCCTTTTAATTTGTCTGCCAAATCTGAAACTCTTTGAGTTCACGAATATTACTCGTATATACGTAGTGTTTTGGACGGTTATAAATCTTTAATTTCCCGAGTTAAAACGTTTGCATAAAATAATACATTATTTTATATACACTTATAAATTTTTGTCTGCCAGTGTATTTAACCGTTAATAATTAATAAAAATACGTAACCAAAATAAAAAATCAAAAAAGACCCCCCCCCCCCTGAAATAAATTCCTAGCTACGTGCCTGCTGTGATATGACCTCGGTTGACATCTCACGGGTTAGGTCGTTGAGGTCAAAC